>JAHREE010150359.1:74476-109737 GCA_033628505.1 Tringa tobata | reverse complement strand
GCGGTAGCATGGACTATGGCGATCCTTGGTGATCCGGATACGAACGTCAGTGCTTGTCTTCCTAAGATGTGTATAAGAGACAGGGGGGGGCGCATTTCTTGAGCCAGCTCTGAGCACAGCACAGCATCAGGATAGAGGGAGCACGTTGCAGTGCAAACTAGACAGTAACTTGGCTCTCAAGGAGCACTGCTGATGTTTTTGTTCCCCTGGAAGCTGTCCTTAATAATTTGAGTTACTTGTATGCAAATGAAAAGAGTTTCACCAGCTCTCAACATAGTTTTGGCCAAAACAGGTTTTTCACTGTTTGTTCTTCTGTTTGATTAACATGGGAGTGCTGAGAAAATAAGCATTTTAATGGCATAAGCGCTAGCAATGGACAGCTAGAGACTAACTCCTTCTCCTGGGGTCAGTGCTATTTAAAGGTGGGAGGGAACAGTCGTCTCCATACTCAGCAAATCATGATTAAAATGTCTCTTGGACATTTGTGCAGTATTTTACACTTAAAGGACTCAAGAAGGAGAAAGGATTGCCTAGATGCTTTTAACTCTCCTGTCATTTGCACTGTTGGCATCATTGCTAATGAGTCATTAACTGTTGACAGTGACAGGCATTACCAGGCTGATTCTGCTAATACTGTTTTCTGCTGGGGAGCCAGACCCGATCGGTACTGCTGTGTGCACCTATTGCCTTACTGGTTCTGCTGGAGTTAACAATCTGTTGAGGTTTTGTGGAACACAGAAGACACCAAATTACATAAATACTGCAATTATTTGGAATGTAGTTTATATGCATTTCAAATGTGCATTTGGCACTGTTGCTATAGTTGTTTTGGAGCTGAATAATGCACATGCAGATAGTAGTCAAGGATGTAATAAAAGCATCTGAATACAAGAAAGGGTCCTCAAACCTAGTGAGCCAAATCTCTCTGTTTTGAAGAAGGGCTCTGTAGTGACAATTTTCACTTTTTTTTTTAATGTGAAAAAGTAGATAAATAAGTAAGCCTATGCCTACTTGAATGGTCCCCAGTAGGGCCAGGTGAGAGCCAGTTTGCAGAGTTTGTCCTGTTCCTCAGGCTCCAGAAGTTGTTTTGTTCATCTGGTCTCACCTAAAGCCGGTAGGGTTTGGACACCTGACATAAAATATATCAAGACTTACTATCTGGCTGCGCTTGACTGGATAATGAACCTCCTCGGGTTCTAAGAAATGGTTCCGAATGCAGACTTCAGCTGACTCCCAGATCCTCTAGTCAGGTTGCCATATGAGGCAAAATCATATCTGTCCAAAATGCAGAGAATAGATTTGCAGCCATATTGAGTCACAAATGCTCCTTAAATTAAACTTAGACAACAGTTGACCCAGGGCCTGCAGAGCCAGAACAGCATAAAAGAATAGAAAGCAAGAAAGATTAGAGTGCAGGGAAAGATATGCTGCTGTAGGAAGGGCCCACAAATGGCTGGAATAAAGAGTTAGAAAATAAGTTCTTTGTAATACAATGAGACATCATAAAATATTAAAGCTTTTAAGACTGTATTTCCAGCTCAGGTCTCGCCCAACACTAATAAAACAAGCAATCTTCACTTTCTTTCCTGATGACCACAGGCTTCTCTATAACGTTACAGCTTTATTGTGCATAATTCAATTTCACCAACTGCTTTTCTTTATTGTCCCTTCTAATTATGCACACATATACTTGCTGGTTTTTAGAATATATAAATCATGCCCAAAGAACCGCAGAGAAGTATATACACACTTCTGTAGAAGAATAATGGAAAAATTAGTCGGGCCAATCAGGAATTTATTTACTCCCCTGTCCCATTCTGGATTTGGAGGTGTTTGTACAGATTCAGAAAACACCCCTGAACTCTGTCTGAATCTCTCTTTGATTATTACAAGGGCATTAATTAGCTGTATGGAATGTTGAATGATGCATACAATATCCTTGCTTTCTCCCTCCCACTGCAGAGGGAGCTTGGGCAATAAGCTCTTACCTTTAGACTTCAAAGGTAGTTGTCTGAAGTTAGTCAGTGTGGATAACTCCTTCAAGGCAAGACACCTGGGCTGTACAAGAACTTGCTCCTCCTCAGCCAATGTTTACTGTGCTGACTATTCACCCTTCCCTTCAAGAACATCTGCATAGAACAAAAGGAAGCAAAAAAACTTTTTTCAACACATATCAGATTACCTATGGAATATAGTTCATCTAATCTGTACGTCATATCTGCAAGGTGTCAAGATAGCACATAGTCCAGAGTCATTTACATACAGAGAAGAACATAATGCCTGCAAGTCTCTCCTCTCCCAGAGGAGAGAGAGATTTGACAGGTGACTGTAATGGATGGTTTATTATAATATTTTGTGGTGTTGATTTATTAATTTGTTACATGCTAATCATTAATCAGCATTTGGTGCACAGAGAGTACAAGAGGTCAGACAATCAGCCACACAATTCATTACCCACTGGCCTGCCATCTCTTCTCCAGAACTCACAGAGCAGCTCGATTTTCGTAAATCACCAAACAGGCAGATGAATTGAACTTCAAGCCCAGGAGGGGCTTTAGTTTCATAACCTAGATGCCAACACTGTTTTGCACTCCTTGGGTTGAGCCCAGCCATGAAAGCACTCCTAACTAGATTGGGGGGAGCTTACCTCATGTCCCTAAGGTCAGAATTTGGCTAAACATATATAAAACATGTTTGGCTCATTACACATGTGAATATTAAATCTACATTCAGCAGTGAGAGAACAAAAAGACAATATATGGTAAAGATACTGGAATCGGACTTCAAAGATCAGGATGCAATTCCACAGACTCCCAGGGTGACTTTGGACACAACAGTCACTCTCCCCTGCTTCCCACCTGTAAAAAGCAAAATAACCATCCCTCATCTTTACTTCATCCCTCTTTGCAATTTAGACTCAGAGTTCTTTGCAGTGGTGTCTCTTTTTCAAAATGCATCCAGCTCCCAGCACACAGTGCCCTCCTCAGAACAGCCTTATAAAGACTTTTTTTTGGGATACATATCCATAAAATATCCACTGATGAGATAAGACCACCAGCACAACAATGCAGTGAACAGCTGTAATCTGTGGGAGGATTGTTTCTCTTTGCCATAAATGCCATCTATTTTTCAAGACACAAGTTATTCCCTGTCATAGAAGGGTGAACTCAATATCTGCAGACAACTTGCCTTCCAACCAGCACATTTTTCACAGGCTCCCAATAGTTTGTGACATTAAAAAGAAGGTGTCACATCTTAATGACTGATACTAGTACTAGCCTGCTTGATTAACATAATTTGTTTCTTCATTGGATATTTTATCCCAGATGAGCTGCTATTCATCCATATTTTCCAGGGGAAAAAAATATGCATTCTGATGTACAATGCTAACGTGCCCTCTGCAACAACCTCTTATCTCTTAACTTTTAATTCTTGCCTCCCATTCTCTTCAGTGCATGAAATGAGCTCTAGCAGCAGCTATTGGTCAAGAGTCTCATACGCTGGATACCCACCAGGGCTTTTGGGGTGTTTAGGAATAGACCTTTTGTCTGTGCTATGACACACACATTTAAATTTAGCACTAAACTGTTGGGAAAAAAAAAGAAAAACATGTAAAATGTCACTTTCTGACAAGCAGAAAATTAGAATTCATTCCCCAGAGAATTAAATGGACTTTTCTGCTTCCAGTCACTAACTATGACAAGGTTAGCATTTTTCAGTCTAATGACTAAGGACATTAAGTGTGCATGTGAATAAGAAACAAAGTTACTAGCGGGTATTAGCCAAGTGCATGATAACAACCCAAACTGGCAACAAAACTCCAAGGGTGCAGATTCTAACACTGACCAAAAACCAATGGGTAACAGAAACATGGGTTACATGCACATGAGGGTCATCTTTAATTATTATTGCAACAGCATAAGCAACCACAGGACTATATCTCATCTCAAAGCACATCCTGCATGCTTCCAGTATCCCAGGCAGATACACCAACAGATAGGGCCTGATTCTGTCCCTCTACTTCCCACTGGCATGGCTGTATTCCCTCTGTCTTCCTCTTAGATTTACTCGTTTGCTCTCAGAAGGAGGTACAACTGTATTTAGAGATCTTCAAAGAGAAAGATCATTTTAAACCCAGCTCTGGTTTACAAGCATGTTCCTGGACTGACAATGCTGAAGAAGAACCTTTTTGGCAGGCCCAGCCATATCTCAGCCCCGCAGCGAGCGCAGTTGTAGAGCTGTGCGCTGAGGAGAGACACATCAAGACAGCTATTCACCTGAGACCAGACTTCCCCAGTGCCACTTGTGCCCTTCTCACCACACTCCGATCTGCATTCCACACTGCAGACTGATTACTTTTAGTCCCCGACTCCATTACCTCACACTTCCCTGCAATAAACTGCCTAAGGCACATATCTGCCTGTAATCCTGAAAGATCCAAGTAATTTTGGATGAGTTTATTTTGTTCCTCTGTCTCCTATCCTCCTGCCTCTCCAACTTCCTCAGCCTTAGTTTATGTCATCAGCATATTTAAGGCACTTTTGAAATTACATTCTGCTTAAGGTCACTACACCGAATTTAATTTTTTCCCCCATACAGCACATCAGTGCTTTAACTCCCATCTGATTTATTTATACTGTTTGTTATCGGCGACCAATGCAAGCTGGAGTTCAGACAGACAGACACGCATTTGAATTATGCATACACTCATCCAGAGATATAAGACAACTGCTATAGTCCAGATCATCCCTCTAACATACAGCCAGCTTATAGGTAAGGAGGCTCATAGCGGTGAATTTTTATACCTTGACTTCTGGTTGACCCCAGTGGTTGGTTGGTTACTGGAAACCAAAGGAATCAAAATAGCCTCACAAATTTCATGGAAGAGGCTTAGGGAAGGGATCTCTGCATTTCTTATCCCAAGCCAGTAGGACCATATTTTAAGATGGGCTTTCTGAGTTGACAGTTCCTTTATTAGCTTCTGTACACACAGGAATTCTAGCAAAACACCATCAAACTATATTAGACAGTCACGTCAAGAAAATGTTGCAAACAGAACAGTGTATGGAGAACTGGAACTTGAAGGAAAACCAAAGCACTAACCTCAATTGCAGCCTAGGTCAGGCACGAAACCAACCTAAACGGGCTGCTGGAAGCACAGTAGGAAATGAATAGCTTTTGGCTTCCCTCTGCAAACTGCTATCCATTCTAAATGTTAGTGGTCAGCATGATCCTCAGACATGGTTCACAACCAACCTCTGGTTGTCTTTGAAGACAGTTGGTGGTTACACCTCATGAACACTGCAAATTCCAAACTGAAGGCAGAGAAAGCATGTATACAGGGGTTCTGCTATAGATGGAGATGGACGATGCACACTGGGCTGGAGCCTTCAGGGACTGGAGGCACAAAGATTGATTCATCAGAAAATTTCAGCAGAGCGCATGAAGTTTGAGAAAGAGGAGTGCATGTTGTTCTGTACAAAAACATTTTGTCCTTAGTTGCTTCAATACTAACAGGAGTCTATCATGCCAAGTAAAACACAAAATGGGACATCAGCATCCCCCATCATCAGTTTGGGGTCTCCCGGACTAGAAAGCAGACCCCTGCATAGCTGTCACCTTCATCATTACATTTGCCAGCTGAAGTTCTTTCCTTTTCTCTGTCCTTTACTACCTCCTTATTGCTCTTTCTGTTCCACCCTCTCCCCAGCATAGATCCTTTGCTGCCATCTGTTACAAGCCATCACTCTCTCTTCTAACCACTCTTGGGAAAAAGTTGTTTCTATTTTTCCTTCCTGATACAAGGTCTTGTGTCACACCGGAGCTGCAGCAGTTCATACCATGTGGAGGCATGGGCTGCGGTGCCGGGGGTTAAATCACAGGCTTTGATAGTCTCAGACTTCACCCTTGCATCCTCTCTGGCCTATAGTTATGTGACTTCCAGGAGTCTCTTTGAAATTTTGTTTTAATATTTCACCAATTATCCACAGAGAATATTTTGGCTTCTCTATCAATGCATTTCTGCTTGGTAACTCCCAGTTTGAATGCTGATTATGTTTTGCATAAAATTAACTAAATTGCAGCCCTTCTGTTCCATTGGTACTTTTTGTCTGCTTCCTTCATGAACAATGTCAGGGAGATTGCAAGCTGACTACAATTCTCTTTCCTAAACATCCAAGAGCCCAATCAGTACAAGTTTCCTGATGCCTGTTGGGTTTTATAAGCTGTATTGTAGTCTGGCATTTAACAATTTCTGTTCACTTGATTCACTTTAAGAAATGAATGTGATGATTGCCACAGTGTTCTGCACTACTATTGACTAATGATAAATATGGAACAGGTATAACAACAAGCTTGCTCTTTTTTTCTATTTAAAAATTCACTGAGCTGACAAGTTATTCATGCAGTGCCAAAGTAATGAGGTTTTGCTTTGGAGTGTCAATATTTGGTTTCCATAGAGAGGGCTGCCATAGGCTGCATTTCACAAGACAAGATCAACAGTAGTAGTGTGCTTCCAGGAGTGCTGATAAAATACACGAGCACAAAACTGTACTCAGGTGTTGCCAGAGTCTGGAGGGACCCATAACCCCAGAGGTATGGAATTTTTATCACATTAAAATGGCACATTTTAAAAGAAGTTCTCTCTCTGTCTCGTTGAAAGAACCTTGAATACCAAAGAAGTTTCAGGGCTATAAGCTGGGAGCAGAGGGAGGCTTGTCCACTGCCTAAAGCTAAGTACAGCTCTCGGTGCAACAGGTGGAATCCTGCGACAGGGAGGCTCATCATTTACCTGGGATTTGCCTTGGGATATGAAGCAGCAAGGTGCCTGAAAAATCAATGTTGCAACATACCCTCTTCTCTCTCAGGCCCATCCATTCACCACTCAGCACCTCCTCGTAGCAGCTCACTTTTAGCAGCAGCACTGAGCCTTTCTCTTCAGCAGCATGCATATAGGGGGAGCCTGGAGGGACAAAGTAAACATAAGCAAGTTTGGGGGGTAACTCAGGTGAAATTGGAAACATTTCTAGAGAAAGGGGAAATGTTTGGGGAACATTTGACTTGTGTTTGAAAGTATGAAAAGTGACAGTTCAGAGACATCCAAGGCTCTCCCTAGCCCCACGACTATTTCTAAACAGCGGCAGTCCCTATCTCAGCCTTGCTGAGCCTCAGCTGTCCCAGGGCTCCGGGGGACAGCAGTCAGTGGTGGCAGTCAGCAGTACTGGGAGTCTGCCCAGGGAGGAGGGGGGATAAGCCAATAATGATAAGAAAGTGTGATGAATTATTCCTGTGCTTGTCATCTTTATTTAACTTACTGCCTTTTGCATCCAAGGGAACCACAGTCCTTCCAAAAGAGTTGCTTTGGATTTCTTAATATTAGGAGACACGTGTGACGTTTGTCCTGCCCTGGGCATAATTTAATTCAAGGCATTTTTAATGCATTTTCTTCTCCATAATGATATCCCTGTTTCGTTATCTAATGATCCCAAAGTTCTTTAACAAGACCTCACTAAAATCTTCTGATCCTTTCCCTGTGTTGTAGCATAGAGAAGAGAAAGTAATGGCTGTAATGCAAAATACACAAATCTTTTAGTTACTTATGTTTCCTTTCTTTGAAAAGGTTGTTATTACAACTTCCCTTCTTGTACACCTCTGCAATAGAGAAACAATGTTCACAGGGATTCCTGATAATATGTAAGAGAGAAATCAAGTTATCAAGATATATATGAAGCAGCAGCAGAGCCAAGCACAGATTTCAGGAAGCCAGAGCTTTGGTCTCTTCAACAGGCACATTTCTGTCTGAGCTCTGCAGCTGCCTGCATCTCCCCTGCTTATTCCTGGTGCGGGCTACAGCAGAGCTGGTGACTTTAAGACAGGCATATTATCTGATTTGTTTACATCCGATTTTTATTCCTTGGAACAGAAACTTTAAGCAAGAAATACAATGGTGCAACAACTACAATCAGCATCCAGCAATGCTGCCATCCAGCCCAAACAGTTTTCCAGACCCTTGTATCACACAACAGCACTCTTAAAGGCACATACGTTTGGTTCCGTCTCTTTGCCCCACTCCTCCTCCCTACGAAGAGCTCCAAAACATATTCTGATTTCTAGGCTTATTATCCCAATAAGACTAGAAATAAATACAGTCTACTGTAAATATTATTTTTATTTTTAAAACGCCTGAGGAATCCGGGATGCTAAGAAAATTTGAAAGCAGATAAGCAAGTCCCTTCACCCCATCACTGGCTTCAGGAAACCCCAACCTTCAAAGCCCCGAGGCTTAAAACATTGGAGACAGTGAGCAAGCACTGGACAATCACAGTTAGCCACCACTTACGTGCACATCAATTTTGTCTGCACCCTCCAATGGCAAACTGCCCTACTTACAAAATAAGCCCTAACTCATCTGCCAGAGGCAATAAAGCCAGTCAGGGCCAGAACTGGATTCCAGATGTAGGTATTTCCAGTCCCCTGAAATGCCATTGAACTGCATCGCCTGGTCTGTCGACAGCTATTGGGGAATGGCCCTGGCGAGGAGCATTCCCCAGGGAACTTGCAGAAGGGCTCGAGCTCTCCTACAAATTGTATTAACCAATGGCCAGTTTCATCAGGGGACAGCATTATAAATACTTAAGCTACAAATTAAGACCATGTTGGAGAGCGGTGCTGTCAGGCTTGTCATCTTGGCTGCAACATCACCAGTACATGAGCTTATTTCATAACTAAAACCTGCAAATCCCACCCAGTGACCCATATTTGAAGTCTCTGGGAAGGCTACTGACCGTCCCTCAAGATGTGCCAGGACCCAGTCCATACCTATTTTAAGAGGTGGGACTGGCACCTGCAGCAAGGCTGGGTCCCCGGGGTGTGACACAGCGCTGGGAGCAAACCTCACTGTGGTCACAGCCTATGGCCAAGGCCGTGCTCATTGCCAAGGGCCAGCTCCAGCCAGAGGTGAAGGTCGGTCCTTCCTGGCCATAGAGTGCGAACCTGCCCTGACCCCAGGCCACCCCCCCCCACGCTGGCCTCTGCCTGGTGGCTGGGGCACCCGGGTTTAGAACAGCCCATCGCTGGAGTGAGTAACAGCTCCAGCCGCCAGCTCACACACACGGGGACACTTGGTTCTGCTGCAGCTTCCACCAGGAGCCAAGTGTCCTTGAACAGGATCACGCTCTGAGGGGCCAGGCTGGAGACCCGAACTGAAAGGAGCACCTCAGACAGGGTGGGATTCCCTCCTCGGCACTCACTTTAAATGATTAAAACAAAAAAAGTGATTAGTGAGTGTCCATTCAGGACAATCAAGCAACTTCAGCCAAGCCAAAGGCTGTCTGTTGTGCAAATGCCGTTCACTTGTGAAGCACCATCGGGGAAAATACTTACGTGTATCCACACGTGTTGGAAGCCAAACCAACCAGTGCCAGTTCCTTGTTTTCCCCTCTCACTCTCCAGGGTCCAACAGACAGAGAGTTCCTGATGCGGGATACTGAGACACCACGCTGAAACAACATCCAGAACATCCTTCGGGACGGAGTCTGGAGAGAGAAGGGTTTAAGGTAAGGATTTGAGTGTCAGTCTCACCCAGCACATACAAGTTCTCTTCATTTAAAATACACCTCACTGGAATATCGGTTCTGACAGACTGTAGTTCCGCAGCACTTTTGGCTCACTCCAAGGAAGAGCCACTTCAGACCTCTGACATGGAACGGGTTTTACTGCAGCACAATGAATTCCACGCTCAGCCCCGCCCAGGAGAATAACCACACACACTCACAGCCCACCACCAGGACAAAAATTACAAGTTGGTTTATAAAACAGTCACAGGATTTATTGAGATAAATACAAAGTTACATAGATTCTCTATTCTGACAAACGAATGACACTTCCAGAGTGTCCCCAAACGCTGTGCAGAGACCAGCACCAGACCCCACCGAGGGGGTGCCACACCCCAGACCCCGGCCAGTCCAAGTTCTGGGCAACACCAATGCACTTTGGATCACGAGTGCCTGATAATGTCCTCTGGCACCAAAGCAATATTGCACCCACTAACCTTGTTTTCATGTTCCTTAGCTAGAAATTTTTACAAGTGGTATCTTACCGCTGTTGTGGAAGTGGATCAATGACCTCACTTTGCTCCTTCTGGCTTTTAAAATACATATTTTTGCATAATTTAAACACCCCAGAGAATTGTACGTGAACACACCGTGTTACTCATCATTGCGTACATTTGTCTAGTACAAGATGTAAAGTGCGGTCTTTACTCATGCTGAAATCATTTCTAGTTTAAAACTAAAGCAAAGACAAACCTTGTCGAGGTAAATCTGTTTCCAGACCCGCATGTTGCCTGCGCCCCCCTAGACCCACGATGCCTCCACTGGTGCTGAATCTGCCCCCACAGAGGTTCAACCCACCTTCTGAGTCACTCCACTGGAACCACATCATCAGAGCAGAGGTGATTCCTGGAGCCAGAGAGGTACCAAAACACTGTTAAAAGCAAACTTTGTTGATCTGTTTAGTGAAGTTTTACAGCTAGGGCTTCACTGGTGACAAACTCCTGATGAACACCAACCAAACACGCTAAAAGGGAAGCTTGTGTTTTCCAGGGGATTATTGCAAGATTAAGTATTTAAGATTATCTGACAAACGGAGCCCTGGGTTGGGTTAACACTCAAAGTATTTAATTTATATACAGTACATTTCAAACATACTTACATATACACACACTTAAAAAAACGTGTTCTGTGCTGAGAAATTTAATGAACTGATAATAAAAAACAGAAGTAAAACTTTGTCAGACAGGCCTTAGAAAATTTGAACTGTTAGAAAATACCAATATAATGCCAGCATTAGAAAAAGATATTAGAACTAGAAAAAAAAATAACTTGAGAGGTCTTTTTGTTAAGAAGTTGCAATCATAAAAAGTCTGTGCTGAAGAAGCATTTGTTTTAATTATAAAAAAAAATTGTAAAAAATTAAGTGTAGAAGGTTGCAGAGTTCAGAGAGCTCACAATGTTTGCTGTAACAGCAGCGACAGCAGAGACAGAGCTCCGCCTGCAGCTTCTCAGAGCGTTCTGCAATCTCAGGAGAAAACAATTTGTTACAAATACTGTACACAGTATAAAACAAGACTCGTTAAACTTCTACAAAACTGAGCCCTCCAAAATTACAGAACTCAGCTGAGGAACCTACTTGCTCTATTGCAGACAAGCCAGATTCAAAACTAAACAAAAAAGGAACAAAATAATTTCTGTAAAAATCTTCACCCACGTGAACTACTCACTAGTGCAGCAGTGAAATAAGGGGAACTATTTACAGGGGTCTATTGGTGATAAAGTGTTGTGATCACAGAGAGAAAGTAACAGTTATTACATGAAACCATTCCTTTAGTATTTAAGCATTAGGTTTTGAACAGGACAAAGGTCCAATCCACAATCTAGAAAACCTAAGACTATTTTCCAGGCCCCACATTATATGCAGATTTGGGACACAACAGAAGACAGGATCCACAAAAAAAATTCTAGCTTTGTAATTTTTCAAACTGGTTGGAAGCTATCCCATTTTATTAACAGAACTGTATTCTTTGTGTTCCTTCTTTCTTCCAAAACACCTGAACAACACACAGAAAACATCCTCCTGGAGCCCAAGGACCTCAGTTCCCCCGCCGTTTGCCCCAGACCTCACCCTTCAGCCAGAAGTCACAAAGCAAAGGGCGGCACCTCCTTCTCCTGAGGACTTGCCACTTGGGGAGTGTCAAAATGCAGAGGTGGGGAGCTGCCTGGGACACAGGTCTTGAACCAGTTTAAAGGTGTTTTTCAAATGATGTAAAAAAACCCCAACCAACCAAGATCATGAGTCTGTAAAACCGTGTAATGTCCCCCCCCTCCCCTACAGATCCAGCCTCAGCTGAGCCCCTTCAACACCGGGACTGCACTGGGGCAGAAGGAGCAATTCTCAGCCTGGGCCATGAAGTCATCTCCTGCTCTCAGAGCTGGCAGTAACGAAACAGAGGTGTTACCAGCTGTAAGGGTATAGCCCAGAAATAACAAATTAATAGAAAAGTCACAATATAAAGAATCTTAAGCTCTCTGTGTTTTGAAAAACATCACATTATATCAGGTAAAAATGAACCATGCCTTATTTCTAGCAGAGTAACTACTCCATAAGGTGAAATGATTTTTGAGCTTTTTTCCACTGACACAGAATTAAGTTCTTCATCCTTTTTTGTTAAAATTCGAAATTATTCACATATGTAATTTTTTTTCAGTAACTATTTGAAACAATACAACAATATTATACAATTTCCTTCTATAATAGAAGGAAAGAATATCTTCATGTAAGTTTGCTATAATCAAGTTTAAGATTTTGAAACCATTTTAAGCTTATAGCAGACTGTTCTCCTACTGGAAATGTTCTGTTAAAAACTGAGATATGAATTCCCATGACACTGAAACACTGTGTGTGGTGTGAGACCTTACATACAACACTTCACTGCACACCAGATCAGAGTTATCACCTGCATTTACACAGTAAAAAGCAGCATTAATCACTCGTGTGTATCAGACAGACACAGCTGCAGAGAAAGGTGCTCACAAGATGAATATTGCAACGCTTCTCAATAGACCCTTTCCAGCTCACACTGGTAACAAAAACCTCATTTGTCCCCATTATTCATCATGGCCATGCCCATGAGGCCAAACACCGTCTGATGCTCAGTGTCTACAGAACACACTAGTTGTGTTTTTCAATGGTGGTGCTGTCCATGTTACCCTGCTTGAGTTTGATGGTGGCAAAGAAGGACACGTCTTGGTCTCTGTCAGACTGCAGGGCTAGAACAGTCTCTTCTGCAGCCTCTAGGTGAGGATTGCCAACACTTTTAAAATAAGCTAGAATAAGGGGAGAAAAAGACAATTTTAATCAAAGCCAAAAGAGTCAACCCTTTGGTGTAAGTAGAGCAGAAACACAGAGAATGCCAAGAACTTCTGGGGGAGCTCATCCAATTCATGGGCTGCTTTGAAAACTACACCAAGCTATGGCACTGACAGAAGAGAAACCTGCTGCCGCTCGCTCACTCTATCACCAAAATACTGAAGCAGAAGAGAAATTCCTTTTGCTGAGCCCTACATAGGAACCTATCAACAAGTGAAAGCAAGCTCAGGAAGCTGCCACTGTCCAATGCTTTACAAAGCGTTCCCCGTATTTTATCCTGAAAAAAATACAGGAGAGAATCTTCCTTTGAATAATCAGAGATCATCTGATGCTTTTGTTGTTGTTTTGCAGGAACTGTAACACAGGAGGCTGCAACAGTACACAAAATTACATTCTCTCCTAGTACAATTGTAAGCTCAACACTAAAACGACAGAGCAAACCATTTTAGAAAAAGGCCTCCCGCTTCAGCTTAAGGACCCCAAAGATGACTACTTCATTAACATAAAGGCCTGAAATATAGCAAAATAGTCTAACGCGATGCTTAAGAGAAGTGTATTTGCTGCACCCCCCACGGGTACCAGAAAGACCCCCAGCACAAGCAGCACGGGTGTGCCCAAGGCCACCACTGCCCTCCAGTGCACCAAGGAGGCATTGCTGGGACCGCCGGTGGGCTGCAGCCCACGGGGATGGTGATCAAACACACCCAGATGGAGCAGCCACTGCAGTCCACACTCCTGAACCTGGATTTAAACACCATATCCCAGATTACTGTGTGCAGTCCTGTTTCCAGTATAACCAGAATAAGGCTGATTCCCTTTATAAAGTGGTGCATGGGCAGATCAGAGACAGCCCCATCAGATATCAGTTCTCACAAAGGTAATTAATGAGCACACCTTTCTCCAACAGCGTCTGCCGCAGAGCCTTGGCCAGCAGAACCCTCACGTTTGGCACAGGGTCTGAAGCCAAACTTAAAAGACTGGGGAGTAAGTGTTCAACAAACTGGTCGACAGGCATGCACTCTTCTTCCACTGCAGCCTACGGGGCAGACACAAGATTTATGTTAACAATACACTATTTGCCATTCCTTCCATCTTCTTCATTTGGCCTGACTATCACAAAAAGTCAGTGTTTAACTCTGAAAACCACACCCTGTGTTGGTGAAATAAGTACAACCTTTGAAATACTGTTATGAAAATGTCTCACCATTCTAAAGTTCATCTAAAGATGATCCAACAGAAACAGATAACTTTCTTTCAACTATATTTTAAGAAATACTGCTTCCTTGGCCTGTCATCACCCCTTTTGCCTTTGAAATTCAACCCTTGCTCCTCACTGCTACCCAAGTCAGCATTCTGGGTTTGGAGAGGGGGCATAAGTGGAAATAAAGAGGGAGAGAGTTCCTGGCATCAAGCACCCATTGGCAGTTTGAGGGGCTCTTGTCAACCTTCATCTTCACATGTCAAAGTATTACAAAATGTATCTCAGTTTTGGACTTAATTCCTAAGGTCCCCAGGATGCCAGAAAGTACAATGATCTTCAGCTGGAGACACAGATCAAAACAGCTCCAAAACTGGGCAGCCATTGGCTAGTGCTGAGACAGACCAACTCTGCCCCTGCCTTTTGTCACCTCACAGCATCACAGAACCCAGAGAAAGACAAAAGAACTGTGAGTCCAAATTTCAGTTCTGTCTGTGTGGTAAACCCTCAAACTGGCTCCAAATTAAACATACACATGGAAAGAGAACGAGCACGTTCCCACCTGACAAATGAAGGCAAACGCTTGTCTTCCAACCCATTTGGAGCAGTGACGAAACCGCACGATGAGTTCATTAATGAAATTCAATCCCAGTGCATTTGCATTGTTTGCATAGAACTTCTGTAGAATTGCTACCACCTGGGAAGCAAAGGAGGGGGAAGGAGGGAATAAAAAAAGAAAAAAAAAAAAAAAAAGAGATGAGACTTAAGTTGTAGCCCTTAGAGTGTTAAAAAAAAAAAGCATCATTTCATCTGAATCCTACAAAGGAACACCAAGAAGTGTATTCAGTGTAATCAGCTGTGCTTGCACAATTAATCACTACGCTTATTCCGCAGAAAAGAAAGCATAAGCTTTAAAAAGCTGCTTGTTCAGATGAAACAAAAAACTCTAAAAAAATTAAAACCACCATTAAAATAATGCCCCTTTCCATAGTACCATGAAGAAAAAGAAGAAATTAAAAGAAAAAAAAAAAAAGTCTTTCTACTCATTCAGCAGATCTGTGGGATGATGGTGCTATCATGAAGTCTATAAATTATATAATCTTTGAGGAAAGACCAGGTTTTGTTTTTTTTTTTTAAAAAACTGGGAAAAGGTCTCAAATCTTCTATATCCTGGTTTCATCCAGTTAAAAATACATTTATCATTCCCATAAAACAACAGCGAGATGTTCAGATCTGTGCAAGGCAGACAACTCAAGATTTATAAAGCTTTCATTTAGTTTTTTTCCCATATTTTTTCTCATGTTTATCAAAACATGTACCAATCTGCCCTACATGTCTGAAAGGAAACACTGATTTCAGGTGTCCCTCTCAAGGATTGTTTTCCTCCTTCCTGCCAGGAGGTGACCTGAATCCCCTACCAGTTTGAAGGAGATCCACCGAACTTCAGACACTTTATCGGAGCAGAGCGTGAGCGCAATGTGTCGTAAGTAGTCATAGACATCGTTAGGATTGTAGAGCTCCAGGATCAGGATCAGCTGCCTGAAACACAAAGTTGTTACACTAACTGCTCCAGTTCTAACATTTGTTGGACACAGGGAAGGACCATTTGGAGCCTGGAAAATACCACGGTTATTACAAAGCACTTCCACAGTTTGTTCTTCTCTTTACTTTATAGAGGTGCACACACCTTTAAAGAGGTTCATGCTTTTACCTCAAGGGATTAAAGTCAAAGAGAAACTTTTATCTAAACTAGATGTACCAATGAATCAAAGTTATCCCAAAAAATAACAAAAGCTAAAGAGAAGTACAATGAGAAATTTCTCTGCAACTTCAGACCAATGCCCTGTACATTCTTGAGAAGTAAAACAAATATTTACTTCTATTAGAAATCTGTATTTCAGAAAGCAGTTCCTATCTGGAAACTGCACAGAACTTGTTCCAGCCCCAGCACTGTCAGTAGGTGACCAAGGGGGCAGCTTCCCACTGGGTGTCCAGGAGCTGCTGCACAACCTCCTAGCATCCCCATGAGGTTCGGGGTTTTGGGCCAAACTACATGGGGAGAGGAAACCCTCAGCAGCCCAAAGCAACCAGATAAACACCAAGGTCAGATTTTAGCTGCAAACAATGTCTACAAATATTCTTTGGGTGCTTCAAATATCAAAAGGGCTTGTAGGAAAAGAACTGTGGGATGTTACTCTATCTCCATTATACTCACAGCCACAGGGAAATACCGATGAATAAACCAATTTTTTAAGAACTGGGTTTTTTTTTCATACACATTAGAAGAAGTGACTTTGTACATATTTTTCCTTGATTTTCACAAGACTATCTAGAACTGAATAAAATCTGAAACCTCACTGAAGAGTATCTATTAGATTGTCATATTTCACAAGCTGCAAGCAAACCAGATCCATTTTGGTACAATCACAGATGTTTCGGTCACACTTGATTACAACACAACTTGCCAACTCCTCTCCCCTAAAACTCCCAAAAGGTCCCCCAAAAACCCCAACAGCCAGTTCCTTTTAAGTTCAGTTCCTTAATACAGAATGGGTGTGCTAACTTATTTCCAAGTTAGTAATGTAGATTAAAAATCAAAAGTTAACAAAATTACATACTCTGCCAGCTCATAACGAAACCTCCAGTTCCTGCTGTTATCAGTCACCACAAATTCTTGAAGCTGGTAAAGATACTCTCGCCTTTTGTCTGCATGAAGTAACTAAAGGAAACACGCTATTAGTATAAAAGTGATAAAAATCAATACTTGCAGTTCTGTGGTGTATTACTCCATTCACATCTGGGCGCATTTTCCTACTTGGAAGCCACTGATCATTCACAAGATGCTTAAAGATTTGTGCATGAGCAGCTTAGCACCTGGACACACAGGACGGACACCCCCAGAAGCACCTCACGTCACAGCCCTGCAAGGACACGTCACAGCACCGCCCCGGGCTGAAACCAAGCAACCCCAAACCACAGGTTTGTCTCTCATGCAGCAGCCCACCAGGATTTGCTCTTCTCCAGACCCAAACACAAACTGCCAATGCTCCCACTCCCCCATAGGACTGCTCAAAATATTAACTCCTTCACAGCATCAAGGAGCGTTTTCAACCACACTGACAGAGGGGTTTCAGTTTGGGTATTTTGTTAGGATGTGAGACAGGAGAGAAGTGAGGGATCTAAAAAAGCAATAGGTGCACACACAAAATGGCATTATTGCACAAAGCTAAATAAGTAATTAGATGTGAATACCTGCAGATCTCATTAGAAAACTCTCTTAATATAAAGGAGTTGGAAAAAAATTTATCTTGAATTAAATGGCACTTTCCTACCTTTAGAAAGTCATACAGATGTTTAAGGACACCGATGCGAACTTCATCCAGATCTTTCAAGAATCCATTGAAAATGGGCACCAGATCAGCAGCTGTCAGCTGGTCCCCCAGGATAACGGCCAGCTCGTGTATGGAGAAGGCGAGCGTCCGACGGACCTTCCACTGCAAACAGGTTAAGGAGTGAACTAGATTAGGGACCATAACCAAAATAAAGAAGCTTTTGAACTACACCTGTGTGAGGATTGAGAGAGCAGAAGAAACAGGGCTAGTTACACAGCAGTAGAACATATTAATCATATTTATGATGTCTGATTTATATCTGGAATTTTGTATTTTAGTGCACATTTAATCTCTTCTAAGAAAGTATATGATGTTACAACTTCAGTACAACAAACTCAACAAAAAAGCTACTCAAAATTCTGATTTATCATTAAAAAAACCCTGTTTTTTACCTGTACATCAGAGGCCAGCGTCTCGTAGGTATCCTTCAGGCAGTGCCAGTTCTGCCTGCCCAGCGTCAAGGCCACCCCGGGCAGGCTGTAGGCACAGTGCTTTGCTATTTCCGTATCAACAGTCTGGGCTCGAGCCGGGTCTGTCATTGACAAGTACTGGTCCAGCAAAGGCTGAGGTATGATATCCTAGCAACACAGACAGCATGTCAGCAACACACACGTGGAAAGGAGAAAAAACACACCATGGTGCTGCACGTTCTCCTGTTGCCCACTAGCCGGAAGTGGGCTGGCTTTGCCCAGGGCAAGCGACCCCTCATTGGGATAGAGCAGTCAAACACAAACAGCAATTGTTACTTTATCAACATGTTCCATCAAACCAAACCGGAAATTCCTTTTTTGCTGAAGACAAAAGGCAAACTTAGTGGCAAAACAGTACAGTCAGGGCCTACCTTGGTTGCAGACGCCTCAAAGGCGCCAAAAAGGCATCAGAATTCTTCTGACTTAAAATAGGGTTCTCCTCAAATGCCCAAAACATTTCTTAACATTCTGCAGCTGATCACCTGCAAATCTATCACTGCAGTAAGCATGAGCTGCACTGTATTCAGTGCTCCGCTACAGCAGATGTTCTTGTCATCACCTGTAACTTTGACTTGTCATCTTCAAGTGGTGGATTATTTTCTTGCTCTTTCTTTAAAAATACACTGGTTCCTCTCTGTGGTTCTTCCAAGTCCTGTGGAAGGATGCACAAGCCAGTGAAATGAACTGGGCTTACTGCTGTTGGGGGATTTCAAAGCATCACACCACGGTTCAGATGCAAAACAGCCTTTTACAGATAAAGCCCAATTCAGTGTTTATACAAGTATGAAAGAAAACAGAACTGTATACTAAGACAAACACTATTAAAACTGCAGCAGCAACAAGGGGAACAGTAGTCAGATTTACTTCTTAAAAAAAAAAAAGCACTAACTTAACACAAGAAACCCAGCATTCATACAGATTTTGGATGGTTACTTTTACTATACTCTTCAACAGTTTTTCTTTTTGGCATGAGTTTAAATAATATGAAATAAGACAGCTTAGCAGTTGCTCCAAGGCAGTCAACACCATGACAAAAAGCTTTACTTCAAACAAACTGCTGGAAACTCCCAAGCCTACCAAATTATGGAGCGTACACCTCTCCCCACATATCAACAAAACACTTCAAAAGAATTAAAAGGTTTAGAAGACCAAAAACATAAGTTCAAAAGTTCACACAGTATTTTACATTTTTGTTCAGAGGTTTTATGTGCAATTCTTGCTGATTGACAAGGAGAGCTTTTCTATTTCACAATTAGCTCTAGCAACATCAAATACAGCGCAAACAATTCTTTTTACTCCTATCTGTACATTATCAAGAAATAGTAATGAGGAACTGTGAATGTGTCAGCACCTCATTCAGCCTCATGTCTGGAGATAAAAGACTAATTTTAGATGTGTTACAGGAAGAGGTGAGACTGTACTTTGTACATGTTATCTGGAAAAAAACCTACAAGAATACTGCAAAACTTTTGTCTGCAAAAAGAAATAATAGCCCTCAACAGCTTTTCTTTTTTAATTAAAATAAGTCGCATAGGGTAATTACGGTGTGGTGATGTTCAAAGGCTTCAGATAAGAAGTGGGTCAGTTAAGGCAGGGACCCAGGAACACACACAGCACAGGAGTGGGTCAGGATTTCACAGCTCATCTCAGACACTTACTGTGCTGCTCTGTGCACTGCTGGCAGACAGGTCCCTGGTGTCGTCCTGGGAGGCAGGGGATAAAAGCATGTCCTCCTCTGCCTGGCTGCAGGTACCACCTGAAACAGCCACTTCATCTGAAGTGGTTTTGGGCTGAAGTTTGCCACTGCTTTCTTCAAGTTTTTTGGTCTCACAGTCACCAACAGAATCGAACTGAGCAGCTCTGAGAGCAGCAGACAACACTTGGACCTGAGCTGTACAAAGCAAAAGACAACTATTTAGTCTCCCTTCTGCACTTAAATGCATTAAACTTGTAATTAGTTAATCTGAAAAGATAAAAAGAAGCCCAGAAGCACAGAATTGCGATATTAGCAAACATTTGATCTTAAAGAAAAGGCCCATTACTCTGGCACAAAACCATCACAAACTAAGAGCAATGATTTGGACATATTAAATTTTTCAGCAGAACCATTCTACCAATTTCTACTACTGAAAGGTATTTCTAATAATCCCCTGTAACAAGGTATCACAGAATGCTGTCTCGCCTCCTTCATACCAACAAACAGTTTAATATAAACTCTTCTGCTTCATTCTTTAATTGATTCTATGGCTTGAAAAAGGTGTCAATGTGCATTTAAAACATTTCTGAGCAAATCTTTATCCAGGAACGAATTGGTCAAACCAACTCCGACCTGTTTTGCAGAATCAGACAGAAAACAAAAGGCTGGGTTTATCCCTAACACCAATCAAGTTCTGATAAACTCTATTAATCCATTATGCCTCATTGCTGCTGGGAACATGGAGTTCCTGAGAGTTCCCACTGCAGGAACTGTGACAGCCGCATCTGCACATGCACATGGCAAGCACCACCTTTGGATGAAACACTGGTGCATGCTTTAAAGGTGAAGAATACTACAATACTTTGCAAATAAGGGGAACAGGCAACTTGAAAAGGCAGAAGAATGGATCACAAGCATATTTGTGAGTGCTTTGGCAGCTAGACCAGGAGGAAAACAGGAACTAACATCCACATTGCCTTGTTCTAAGAAAGGAAGCAAGACTGCTCTGCTAAAGTTGGGGGGGAAGCAGAAATAATCTTCCCTGTTTTCTCCTCTGCCTCTCCAAACCCCTCCCGTCTCACTGTACAGTGTCACAACACCTCTCCAGTTGTCCTCCTCCTACATAATGGGGATTTTGCTCTCTTCCTTCTGCTTTTAGTCTCTGCCTTTTCTTTCCGAAACTAGTTTACACTATTTTTTTCTTTCATTCATTCATTTCAGTTTCCCCATTTTCCTTTACTACTTTAAATTCAATTTTTTCACCTCTTCCTCCTTTAAATCTTTACTTTTCTTTCTGATCCTTTGCCACTCACAGGTGAAGATTTTATTTTCCTGGTACCTTTCTTAAAGACTACAGGGAGTCACCTAAACACGCCACACGCTGCCAGGGGCTTACTCCTCACTGCTACTGCAGTAAGGAATCCAGCTGATACTGCTCCCAGACATGACTTTGCACGGAGAGAGGGATGGTGAAACAGGCAGGCAAAAAGTGTTAATTCACTAGAATACTCAAGAGACTCAGTGGGACAAGAAACAAGCTGACTACGGATGACAGGCTTGTCAAGAGGGATATGGCCCAGGAAACACACGCATCCCGCCATCAGGGTATCACTACTTCAGTGTGTTCGTCAACAGGCTTGCGTGGAGAGGCTAAGGAAAGAGGTCTTGAAATTAGGGCCATTCTCACTCAACAAAATATTAGCTGAATTCAGCTGATAGCAGGTAGCTCTGTCCCTAAAACTACAGTACTTGGTTACAGTACTTGAAATTCAAGACAGTTTTAACAGATTTCAATCAGCTCTTTTCCCTTTTGTAGATTGATCCAATTTATTTCCCATGCCAAAAGGAGTTAGGAGCACATCCCAGCTGTTTTAGAAATAGCTCAGGTCTTGTGAAAAAGACTGTCATGTAACTTTCTACTATAATCTACTCCTCGAGGAAGTCTCATCACCTTATGAATACCAAGCCAATTAAAATGCAGTCAAGGGGTTTGTAAAGACCAGGAGGAAACCTGCTCAGAGAAAACATAATTTTACTGTTATGGAGTCTCACCTTGAACATCTGGATCATCTATGTGCCCTTGTAAGCTTTCTAGAACTTTTTTAATTTCACTACTAGCAACACAGTTATTACATGGCACAGAACAGCTATCTTTGTGCTTTTCAGTCTTGAACTGAAGCAACTCCAGATCCTGACTTATATCAGGCAGAGGAGGGCGCCAGTACAGAAAAGTATTAAATATGTCCTCAGCAGACTGTAGCCTTGAGTTCATTCCAGGAAAACTGCTGTCCTTAGTGACTTCTATGACACCAGCAGCAACTCTGTCACCCTGAGACAATCGAGACACATCTTCTCCAGGACTGGTACAACAATCTGAACTTTCTTCCTGCGTATCTTTACTTAGGTTCTCAACTGAGAACTTTGTATTAACTTCAGCTGAAGTCTCCTCAGTCGATGGTTCTGGTTTGATTTCCATTGGTTGTTCTGAACTGGTAACAGACACACACAGTTATCCAAATAAAACTTAAAGTACTCTAACAATAGTTTTCAGTGAAATACTTCAAAAAAGACAGCATCAACTACAGAAGTTTATTTTCTCTGCAGAAAGACAGAACTTACGTTACCGCTATGCTTTGCTTCACCAGTTTTCCCTTTACCCTCCCTGAGAAGCCATCAAACTGCATTTTTCAATAAAGTGGCTACACTCAAATAGACACATGCATGATCTCACTCTTCATACCTTTCCTTGGAATTATATTCTCAAGTTGAGATTTTCAGCACTGAAGAGCAACAAAAAGAATTATCTCTTTTTCTCTCTTGCGCTACACTACATCTTTTCCCTGGTTTTACCTGGGCAACGTAGTATTTGTACTGGAGGGCATTAAAGTGATGTTGTTGCTCGGCTGGCAGGAGTTGGAATTCACATCTTGCATCAATGGTCGGATACTGAGCGTCCCATCTTCCCGAATGTAAAGACCAGCACTTGAAGGGTTTGCAAAGGTAGAAATAAATGGGCCGAGAGACTGAAAAGCAGCCTGACGAACCTGTGATAGTATAAGACACAGTCAGGACTCATGCAACTCCCAGAGAGTTAACGCTGAGAAAAAAATTTCATTCAATTTTTTTATAAGAGCTAATTGGTTCTTACTATAACAGCTTCATTTAATACCAATTATTTAATAATCAATTATCAATACCAAATAAGTGACATGTAAGCAAAGGGTGTTAGAATATTACGCATGTACCTACAATCATAGTAAGGAATTTTGTAAAAGTTATAAATTTGAAGGACACGACTGCCTACTTCAACTAATACCTTTAACACCAGGAACCTATTCTCAGAAGAGTCATTGCACTTACAAAAAAACCCAACCCATTGACAGAAACTCTAAGTAATAAGAGTGAGGAAAAATAACCAACTAATTTATTAGAGGAGATGAGATTTTATTAGATTACACTCTAATCCCAGCAAATTTAGTTTAAAGACCTTTTACAGCACACTTTGACTTGCCCACTATTTGTGCCTGATCTGCCTGGGAAGATGCACCGGTTACAGAGCAAGTGACTTACCCATCTGCAAGTGTCACTAATAAGGCTGATGAACAGCGGGGACAGTTTGCTTCTGCGAACTTCTGGGGATGTGGTGTAGGACACTGCCATAAAGCATTCAGCACAAGCTTTTCTCATTCCCCAAACACTATCGGAACAGAGTTCAAAGAACTTGGGAATCTGTCAAAAATAAGCAAAACCAAGACTAAAGACTAAACAAAGACTGCAGCAACTTACTATCAAGGTACTTGTTGTGACACTGGAGACAATAGTAACTCCAGAGAGAATAAACTAAGTGAAAAACAGAGAAAGAGGGACAGGTTAAAAACATATATTAATTGAAGAAATTGAAAAAAAACATACATCTCTCACTCATTTCATTAGGATTTTAGATATAACTCTATGCACTAGGAAACAATAGGAGAATTATTAAAGGCCTATTCTTCCTGAAATTGTAAGTTGACTGATTATCGAATTCAGAATAAAAAGAGTGAATCAGTAATCCTAAAGTGTGTGTATATATGCTGTCAATTACATTTTTTAAAATGTTTTGCAAAATGGGAACTTTGCATTTCTATTAATTTCCAGTTTTGCTAAATAATTGCAACCAAAGACTTAGCCAAATCAATTTTAAAAATGCACTAATCTACAGAGAAGACAATAAAAGAGCTCATTATTAAACCTTTTGCACTGAGAAATACAAGTCTTGTAAATTGATTTTGATTTTTACATACCAGCAGTCTTTCTGTGGCTTCTTGCCCAACTGCACTACAAATGTCACCAAAATTAGCTGCACAAATCTAAGAAATAAAACAAGTCATTAATAACATTCTGGTTCTTTCAAGTCCATTAGCTTTATTATCAACTTCACCATGCATTATTTATCCCACATAACAACTGCACATTTGACTATTCAAATTTCAGCCATGTCACTACATCCTGCAGTATTAACTCATCCTGAACAAAGACTCATTAGAGCAAGCTCCCATAAGCCACATGCCTTTGAAATCAACAGTAATAAAAAATTTGGCACGAAAAGCATCATCTACTTCAGTATTGGCTAAAGGGGACAATAAGCCTACTGGAAAGTTGAAACGACTCTGAGCAGCAGCTGTCAGAAGCAAAGCAGCCCCGAACATGACACCGGGGCAGGACTTAGGTGTTCCGACTGACACAACCATCTCTGCTACAGCCGGCACTGGCTTCAGCACTTTGCTGAGGCAAAGTTTAATCAAGGTTTCAGGTTAGTGCCATTTACGGTACATTACAAGCACTGTAATTACCACAAAAGGAACATCTCCTTATGTTGGAAAAAGAGGTTGCCAAAATTTGAAATCAAATAAGAGAGGATTGTGTTTATATATAATTTATTCATTCTATATGTTTATTTAGAAGGTTATAATGCAACTCAAATTCCAAAGGCAGCTTATGTTAAGGACCAAGCTAAAACTCTGCATGACCCCTAAGTCTACTCAAACATTTTAAGACTTCTCACACCACAAGTTTCCTTTTGTACTCCAACACGAATTAAAATCAGTCTTACACATTTGGGATTTCTCTTTTCAGACTGTTTTTTTTTTTTAAAAGGAAGAATGTCTTAAATATGTATTACTTTTGAATTTCTGGTTTTGAAATAAGATGGTAGAGATCAGATAAATTGTTTGTAGCCTATCACCAAGCACGGTGGCTTAAAGATAAGATTGTGCAAAACTATTAAATGTGGAAGATCAGTTTAACTGCTAGACCAAAGCTATTCACCAAGGACTGTGACCCATTCCTTTACCAAACTACAGAAACTATAACCATATCAATAAATTAAAACTGCTCTTCCAGACCCTTTCAAAGTTCATCAACTAAAGTTTTGACTAAATTATTCAGGAAGGCATTTGAACAGCAACATACAAATTCATTTTTAAGTGTTTAGGGTTGAAAACACACCAACCTTTCTGACTTGAAACAACTTCCCATCACTGCACAGTTCACAGAAACGAGGAAGCAGCATGTGCTCAACTGTCGTTCTGCTCAACATAGAAGCCATTTTACAGATTATCTAAAAAAAAAAATAACCAAGAAGAGAAAACATATAAGGAAAATTATAAACTTACAAGCACAGCCATATATTCCTCAAAAAACTACCTCCAAGAGTAAGACAGCAACTACCATCAAATAGATTTTATGGCTACTCATTATTCATATTTTCATACACCTATTTTCTATGAAGCACAACTATAATTTTTATTGAAAATCATTCTGTGCCACTGTGCCTGAACACACTCATTTTTAATAAATGAGCTTTCAAAGTGTTTTACAACATGACATACACTGATAGTTTGTATGGAGAAGACAAAAGCTCCATTGCACTAACCCAACATACAAAAATCACAATCTTTAAGCACATTAAAAATACCTCAAGCTTAAGCATGCAAGTAAGTCCATTGGCTTTAACAGGACTGTTCAGATACTTAAAAACAAGCACAGTCCCAGGCCTTAATAGGCTCAGACAATGTGATAAAAAGTAAAATTCGGCCATACAACAGCAGAGAAAAGGGAGTGTAAGACAAACCAGTTATATGTGTGAGTTAATGCACACTTTACAGGAATCATCCTCAGAAATTTCAGGAGTTAATATCGTAGCATAACTAAAGAAAGTTCTTAAAATACTCATTAATTTAGTCTTCTCTGAGGAACGATCAATTTCAACTACCATTACAAACAATGTTTCTGCTGTGAAAACTCAGGTGCTTTGGATTGTATGTCTCCTTTCAGCTCCCACTTTCTGGGATAACTCGCTGTAATTCTTGTATTTGCAGCAGTAAAAAGGAAGGGGCTCCCATGCTTGCTCCTACTGTTCTGCCTGCAGCACCCGGAGTTCAATGCTCACACAAGTGTTGGCAGATTAACAGCACTCAGCTTTCTATTTTCATTTGTCCAAAATTATTGCAGATTTCTACCTCCACAAAAATAAGCTTTATTCCTAGAAACATTTGCCTTCATAACAGAATGCTAAATGAGAACTAAAGGACAACACCATTCAGGGAGTTTCCTCCAAATTTTCAAACTCCTAAAAGGCATCTTGTGCTCATATGTCACCCTGGAGAACTACCCAAGCAATTCCCGACTCCCAAATAAGGAAGAGGAAAATCTAGAGGGTAAAAGTGCCAGATATCCATGCTGAAATGCAATTACACACCAGCACTGCTCTGTGGAGTCAACTGATTTTTTGAAAGCCAACAGGGAGTGTTTTTTTTTTTAAATCATTCCTACTTTTACAACAGTACTGTGAAACCTTCTAGAGCAAGTGTAAAGAAACTGCTGGGGATGATAACGATGTTAACAAGAATTAAAACAAAGCTCCCAAGAACCAACTGTATTTTAAAGTTATTTGACTATCGTTTTGATAATCATTTAGCATCCTGCAGTATAAAGATAGTCTCTTTCAATCTGATATTTTCAAGAATTCAGAATAAAAATTAAATATTTGTTGTGTTAAACTAAAAAAACCCACCAAAATCAAGTATGCTGATGAATAAACACATGAGGTTTGATTGCTTATTTTATTTATTGTCAGCACTACTTCTGGACCTCATCTTAACTACTGTTATAAATGAAAAGGAGTGGTGGTTCTTGTTAATATTCAATTCAAGTACTCAATACATAAATCATCTATAGGAAAAAGCTATCATTTTTTGACAGTAATTTCTACTGAGTCTGAAGATCTGATACTTTACAATGTTAAGCATATGATAACATTCTTGTTCCCAACTACTGTGCTGTACAGCTCAATTCTAAAGAAGCACAATTTAAAAAATTCCTCAAGCACTTCATTGATGCAGAAGCCCAGATTTCTTTATCACACAGAAGGTACAGGACCCAGAGAAAGCTTACCCTAAGTACCTCTACACTTAGCCACAGGCATTAATCAATAGTACTCAGGTCACCCCTGCTTTCTTCTTCAATTCAGTGAAGATCAGTTTAACCTCTCAGTATGGTGCACCTGGTCCTGACCCTGCTCAAACTCTTTGAGAACTCCTATTGTTTCAATGGTGCTCAACACTAAAAATGACTAAGAAACCCGCTGATTCAAGGCATAATAGATTAGCACACTTAAGCTTCAACTCTATCACAACAGCAGTTACTCAATTCACCACAGAGTGACTCACAAACAGAGAAGGAATAAAACAAACTGAAATAGTAACGGTATAGAAAGTTTAAGTTCAGTGATCACTGTAAAACTCTCAGGACACTAAGAATGTAAGTACAATTTTTATTTTCTGGGGTTTATGTTCATGAAAATCTCACACAAGGTTGTTATATTCTAGAAGAGCTTTATTAGTAGCACTGCTGAAAGACAGAGAACAAAAGCAATTTAAAAAAAAAGGCAGATATATAAGATCTCTTCCAAATTCACTTACATTCACAGCTTCCACCTTGTACTCATCATCACTGTCAGGAGCAGAGAGGTCCAACAGAATGGGACACACCTTATTTTCAATGTCACTCTGAGCAATAAGATCTTGCTCCAGCATTATAAGCAGCGCTTCTTGACCTGCCTTTCTAACCTATTAATGTGAACAAACAAACCCAAAAAAGTCACTGTAGGAACATTTACTGATCTGAGCACCACAAAAGGCATGTTTCCAATGAACACACAGGTGCAAGTTTAAAAAAAAAAACACCTCTCAGTTTTAACATCATAAGAAATTAGTAATAAATACTAAAAAGTTTCATGTAATCATTAGATGACATTTCATCAAATTCTGGGAAGTCAAAAGATGAAGCAGAAGACAGGACTAGTAAATCGAGTCCTGTAACAGATGCTGTCAATATGCTGTAGGAAAATCCTCTAAGTTTCCCATTATCTGCTAAGGAAAGTATAAAAACAAATCCTGACTCCCTAGCAAAGTATGCTGAAACCAATAAACACAAAGCATTACGTACAAGCCAGGTATCAATCAGAATGGAATTTCCTATTATCTCTTCCTCATTCCTCAAATTCACTGAGCCACACAGAATTTTCCAATGATTCAACTCATACGGTCTGTTTGTCCTACCTGATTGTTAACATCTGTGAGGTATCTCACTACTATGGGCATAAGGTACTCGAAAAATGCTGTTGGGAATTTTGGTCGACTTTCTTGCAGAAAAATGGCAATAGGAGGTATTTGTTCCATCAGCTCCGTGCGTACAGTTGGTTCTAGTAATAAAAAGAAAGTCAAAACTACATCAGTAAATATGAAATCAAGGTCAAGTACCTTAAGAAAAAAAAAAAAAAAGCTTTTTTTGTTCAGTGTTTTCATAACAGAGGAGAATGAAAATACTCAAAACATAAGAAATATCATCACTGAGATTGCCTGTTCTTAAAGGAAAGCTGAATAAAATACACAGCCTCACATACATCATCACAGCCCAGAAATCTGGGATCAGTTCCCTAATAAGTCATATAAAATAAGAGCACCAGTGAGAAAACCCAATCACCGTGAATGTATGCACATGAAGTATTAAAATGCACAGCTGTTGTGTGCTGCATACCCCACAGGTTCAGATGTAATCAATTCCTTCAAAGATAATACTTCAGGCCGTATGCAAGTAAGAGCCTTCTTTTTATACACCTATCATACAAAATACTTCAAAAACAGAGGAAAAAAATATAACAATCTCATTTTCACTGACAGCTATTGCTGTTAGATTATTTACTTTCTTTAGTTCACTCATTGCCTTCTCAAAATTGAAAGTTATTACCTTCTACATTAGCTTGTAACTTACATCTTATAATTTTGTAGGCCTAACTTACAAAAATTAAAAAAACCCAAAACAACAACAAAACAAAAAACAACCAAAAAGAACAATTTTCAAACCTGCATCTTCAGAGAGCCTGACTACTATTTCCATTACAGTCAGGAAGTCTTCTTCATTGTTACTGAAATCTCGAAAGACATCCAAAAGACCTCTGGCAATAATTTGCCTGTGGAGTGAACAACATATTGATTGGCTTAATATCTTGCCAACAACATGTAGATGGGGTACAAGTGTAAACAGGCACCTTAAAAATTATCAAGCTCTTTTCTGAACAGTCAGACATACCAGTTATACAGCTTCTCCATATCCCAAAAAACATAAAGATGGAGTTGAAAAATCTTACTTAGATGACGAAGAATGAAAACTTATTTTAATGGAAATGTTATATAAAAGTTATTCAAAGAGAAGTAGTATTATCACTTAGGACAATAACAACAAAAGCAGTGACACCTTAACCTCCACACTGCTATAAGACTCTGTAATCATCAAGCGAAAGAATGGTACCCTTACCTGTTAAATATGTTATCACTGAAGGCATATTTTTCTAGACGAGCCAGTGGAGTTAAGTTATCCTGTCCAGGAATATCCAAGAATGCCGTTATCCTCATGCTATCACAGTCTGGTCCATAATCTTCAAACCCAACTTGAAAGACAAGCAGAGTAACCCACAAAAAAAGAAAAAGAAAAAAATTCAAATGTCAGCAATAGATGTTACAGTGTAAAATACACAATACAATAACTCCATTTCTTTTTAGAGATATTCTTCAAAGGAAAAGTACCTGTACATTCCTGGAAATGTCTTACCAAAAAAATCTTAAGTGATACCTAATGAAGTCAAGAGCAACACTTGCAACCTGTAAATTCAAGAGGGAATAGGATAACTGCTGCCAAATTTTTTTTAGTCCTTCATCCTTAAAACAAAGACAGTGAAATAATCCACCCACGACAAATTCTCTCATTTCAGCAATGGATTAGGAACACAAACAGCAACCAAATCCCCAGAGCTGATACTCCTGCTCCAGGTTTAGAACTTGCCCAACCAAGCAGTCCTCGAATTACGCGCACTTTGTTCACCTAAGTGATATAGCTACTGCCATCATACTAAATACATGCAAACCCAGCTCAAACTGCTTCTCACACGCAGGAAGTCTCTGAAGTCAGCATAAGGGCTGAGTGACACCCACTGAAGACAACAAGCCAGTTTCTAACTTGGCAGGACACAGAATTAGGTATTTTAATCAGTAAAGAAAGCACAAAACCAGTAATAGGTTGAGAGCACAGTGATGAGCCAAACAGGGTGTATGTGGAACTGCCTGTGAGACTATAACCGAGGCACTCGGAGATGTCACCTCTACTGCAGAGACGGCCTGTCTCCAGGCAGAACCCACACAGTGCCTCCATATCAAAAAACAGCAGAGCTTTGGCTAAATAACTAAAAGCAAACCAAGGAATAGTTTCATTCATAGTACTAGTTTCCCCTGTTTGTAAAATGGGAAGAACAGGAATACCCTCTCCCATTGACAATCTTTGAAGATTAAGAAACAGGTATGTAAAGCACTACATAACCCCCTATCTTCAGCATTTTGGTTTCATAAAAAACCTACAGTCCTTCCCAGTATCTCATCCCAATCAGTATAGAGCTTTTGCACATCTTAAAGTCAAGTCTGTGTTATATCATAACACACTTTGAAACTGCCACTGGGTTAAATTATGTGTATATGTAATTCCAAGATCTCTGATACAACAATTTTTTCAGGATTGAAATGACTGTACCTTAATCAGGATAATTAAACTTCAGCTTTACCCACACTCTTACTTGACTGGTTTCATATCACACTCTCGCCTAAGAACCCCTTAATCTGAGATCTGGGACAATGAACTTCAGCTCTAAACTAGATTAATACCTACTATAAAATAAGCTTTTATATTAAAAAAAATACTCTATTACTGAGAGGTATCAAGCCTCAGCTTTTCTTTTTTTTTTCTACAGAAAAGTTGCTATTTCTTATATAAAACTCTGCTTTCCAACCATTTAACATAAGCCAAAACATTCTCAGAAATACAGCTCATTTAAAGAAATCATCTGAACATACTTGGAGCAAAATGTTACACCTGGGTCTTCAGGGCAAAAAAAATAAAAAGCAGACTGGTTTAGGAAAGCACACAGTCTCCAAGGAACATGGCTGAATTAAAAGACTAAAGCAATTCTGAATTCTTCAATTCTTGCAGACAATACTCTCTGACCAACAGAAGCAAGCTGTGGGATTAGACTAAATGTTCACATTTCAGATGTGTGCACAGAAACTACAAGTGAAGCCACAGCTACATCAACATACACTAGTTATTCATAGCTTTATGACGACTATGTGTTGGACTGACACACCTATTTCCACCCAACTGACCATTGCTGTTTCTACTGGCTGCTCTTTATATATTTTCGAGTCCTGTCAGGTTGAAAACATTTACCTGCAGAAGTGTATGAGATTTCCACTGCACAGACCCCTCTGGGACTGTCCCCACGCTCCAGCAGCTGCTGTACCCTCTGACAGAGCACAGGAGTTACAGACTGTGTGGAGGACTGCAGATTTCCTTCCTGAGGTTGCAACAAACACTCCATACCCAAACCCAGCTCTGATCATCCTTAGATATCTAACCAGTCTATGATTCTATGATATCTGTGCAATTATAATGTATATACATTAAAATCCACAGAGATCGGGCACTCTTTCACTAGCTATTTTTTGAGGCTAGCCACCTGTTATACAAAGAAAGATTTATTAGGGTTTAAAAAAAATAAAAATCAATATACTTGTCGTTAACTTTATCTACTGCCCACTTGTTCTTTAATTAAGAAACAATCTAAAAATGAAGGCTCTCTCATCAGTTCACTTCAAATATTTCAGATTTCCTACCAATTGAAATGTCAATGAAGTAAATCTCAATTCTAAGTTTCACTACAATACTACACCTGGGACTAGTTTTATAAACATGATGAACATACTTAACTTTACTACTTGGAACAGTTCTAGTATTCATTTAAATTACCTAACACACACCAGTGCTTCTCTGACCAGAGGGAAAACAGAGCAAACTGGTTATGCTCAAGATCAAGAGTTAAATACCTGACATTTTTCCACACTCAGTACACACAAGTAAGGAATAGTCATGGCAGAATCCATTTTGTCTTCTCTGAAGAACTTTAATTTTCTTTTTCCATAAAAGAAGCCGCCATAGGTACTTACAAGTTTCAAAATACACCAGAGTATGAGAAAGTAAATTACAGAAAAATTATGAGCTAGTATTTCTTAACTGAGTGTTCTTTCCTAGGTCAAACGGTTAGTATTCTTCCCTCTAAGGATATCAAACAAGCAAGCTTGAAATCTGTCTGCCTCTAAAGAAGAACAAATGCAACTATTCACAGTTGAACTGGAGCTCACCAAGCCTTAGCTTGGCCTAGGCTCAAAAGCTGCTCACAGCCTGCAGGAACACTCTGTGTCACAGGGCTTCACTACACAATTTTCCACCATCAGCTGGTAGCACCATCCACTTGCAGCAGTACAAAACAGGAAATGCTGGTGCAGAGCCCAGCGATTTCATGAGCCTGAGGAGATGATTTTCTCTCCTGCTGTTTTTAGAAGGAAAAGCCATTTTTAAAATACGCTTTCTTTACTGTACAAAGGGCATAACTAAGCTAATTATTTTTCCAGATGATGCCATATCTTGCCTTACAAAAAACAAGTTTCAAATTGTAGTGGATGAATTTAGGTAGATTTTACTACAGCTTTTCCCAAAATTCAAAGAAATTCCCCAGTCTCTCCATTTGTTTCCAGGGAACTGATCTTCAATGTGCATGGCACTATTTCACCAATTTAGTTAAGTAACTAAAAATCCAGTTCCAGTGATTTATTTCACTGAGATTTTCCTAAAATGCACCATGAACTCTTTGCTAGACCACAACAATATCTCAGTCTAGATGGGATGTCTGAACTCTGCAGTAACACAAATAGAAAACAACTTTCAATGCCATAATTCTAACTGCATTGTCAAATTTATGAACTTATACTTTTATATCATAAAGGAGGAGTTCAATAATGCTCTAAAACGCACAGCCCTTTATTTACATGCTCATCCTGAAACCGGTCATTTCTTTTAAAAGCATATTAATTACTATTTATGGCAGAACTTTCTCTATCTGAACATTTTTATTAACTTCATAACTCAAACTACTTTTGCCTACAAGCATCAAACTTCTTAATCAAGTTACCAGACACAGCCATTAGTCCCAGTCTCAGGAGCAGAGCCAAAGGCTGAGCGCTGAGGAAGAAGGAACACCCAACTCCCAGCGATGGTCAGCCCCGGCTCAGCATCACCACCCACAACAGGGCACTGCAGGAAGTTTGCATTTAATTCCGCTACTTGCGCTTTACATGCTCGGCAAACTGAGCCCAAATGACATGCTAGTTTTGAGGTTTTTTGTTACTACAGAGAAAACTGGAAAGGGAACTGGGAGCAATTCAGAAAGTCCCAATCAATTCAAATCGCTAAACATTTGTTAGCACCATCAAGGGGGTTGTTTGGGTTTTTTCTGGGTTTGTTTTTTAAAATTTGGGCAGAGAAAGATATTTTCAACTCTGAAATAAGATACTACAGCAACAACTGTTGCACCTCTTCTGTTGGAGAAACTCACTGCACAACAGTCCTTAAATCACTGTAAGCACATTGAAATACACCAGTTAATTTCTTCCCACTTAAATCCTGTTCAATGCAGACATGCTTTTTGTTATCTAAGGTGATGACTTCTTACAAGTACTATCCTCCATGCTTCTTACACTTTTTTGGATTTCTAGTTTCTCAAATAGACAACTGTATTGAAGAAGGACGATGCTTTTTAATTTGTTTTACATTCATTCATTAAAATTCACAGTCGCAATTTATTTGTATAAGAGAAAAATTAAAGATATTTTGCAGTACACAAAAACACAAAGCAAACCAAGAACCGTTACATACAGTTCATCTCACCACTTATACATCACTTACATCACAAAAGATCCCAAACTTTTCTTGCAAAACTTAAAACACAAACGACACACCACTTTTTTTAACTACCTACTAGTGAAATGCAGAAACCTCGAAGACTGAGAGCAGCCGCCAGTACAACCCTGCTCGCCCTCCCAAATCAACCTACCACATCTCACTGGTGTTACAGCATTTCCCCTGGTGCCCCTGGTTCCCTCTCACAAGAGAGATTCAGTTCTCTTTTTTTTAACAGAAAAGTCAGTCCAGCACCCAAAGCACCAGTGAAACCACCCCACGCATACAGCCGCTTTCTAAAGCGATACAAGTTCATCCGATTACGGGTCAGGGATTTACCCCCTCCAGTATCACCTCTGACCGAGCTGCGGCTCAGCTCTAGCCCGGTAACTCGCCTCAGGGCTACCGCGGCTAGGCCCGGGGCTGCGGCCCGCTCCGGGACCCCCCACAGAGCCTGACCCCGAGCCCGGCCACGACCGGCGGGAGCACAGCAGCGGTGCTGCCCCTCTCCCGCCCCATCCTGCCTGGCAGGCACCGGCCCCCTGCTCCGAGCGGCGCCGCCGGCAGCCCCCGCCTGCCCCGGGCCCGTTCCCACAGACAACGGCCGCGGGCTCACCCCTGCGCCGGCCCGGCCCGCCTTCCCCCCGACAGGCGCGGCGGGCCCTGCTCGCACCGCGCCCGCCCTAGGAGGCCTGGGGTCTCCCTGGAGGCCGATCTCCAGACACCGCGCCGGCCCCCCACCCTCAGCGGGACGGCGGCCGCCGCCCGAGGCCCGCGTCAGACGGCGGCCCGTCCTCCGGCAGCGGCTTGCGAGGGCCCGCCAGGGGGGACCGGCCGCCCCCGGTCAGCGCCGCGCCCCGGCGGATGCGCAAACACGCGCCTAACACCCTGTGAGCCCTCACCTACCGGCACCGACAGCCTCACCATCCGCCCTCCACCCTGGCCTAGGCACGGACAGAGGGAACGCGGGCGACTGAGGGACCCGGGGTGGGAGAGTGGGGAAGGCCTAAGGAGGGAGCAGAAAAATAAAAACCAGTTACTCACAATCGTCTAAGTCATCCTGCAAATCCACAAAATACAAAGGGATCCCTACAAATAAAAACAGAAGAGAGACACCGGGGGGTTGGTTTCGGAGGGCTCCAGCAAGGACGGCGGCAGCCCCAGGCGAGCTGCCCCAGCGCCCCCCGCCCGCCCGTCCGTCCGCC
>JAHREE010150359.1:51554-74103 GCA_033628505.1 Tringa tobata | reverse complement strand
GGGGCTGGTCGGAAGGCCCACTCTGGTGGTGGGAGCCCTGGAGGGGTCCGAGCGCGGGGCTCCCCTCGCCGGGTGGGCCCGACCCCTGAGGAGAGCGGGCGGCTGGAGGGGCCTTCCCCTCCGCTGGGGTGTCTTCCAGAGGCGGCCACCCCTCCTCTTCTCTCCCTCGCTTCCTTTATAAAAGGGAGGAAGCGCGAGCATCCAGTGTGTGCTTCCGTCCTCCTTGCGAGCTGTTGGGCTTCGAGCTCGCTAAATAAATAAATAAATACCAGCACCTGAAATGAAACTCGCGGGAGAGAGGCCTGAACTTTTTTAAAAAAAAAAAAAAAAAAAAACAAACAACAACATATGTAGGCTTTGAAAGTGCCCGAAGTGTTGCAGGTGGTGGAAGAAGGAGACATCAAGCAAACCGAAGTAAAAGCTTAAAAAAAAAACCTGAAGGCTGTGAAGCCGTGTGTTGGCCGGGCCTGGGCTGGGGGCAAAGAGGCGGTGTCTCCTCCGCCTCCTGCGGGGAGCAGAGTGACCCCAGCACCGTGCTTGGCTCCGGCATGGCCACATTGCCCGTCAGTAGGGAAACTTCTGGTGCCTGTGCTCCTCCTGCTGTGGAGACGTTGGGGTGACTACCAACCGCTCTTGGCATTGGCCTGACCTGGGAAACCCTTCCTCGTGTGAGAAAAAGAGAACGAGCACTCAGGAAGACTGGCCCTTGACCTCCTGGAGCTGTGAGCTGCATCTACGTATCGCTTTTTAAGATTTGTGCTGCTTATTGAGACTAGAAACGTTATAAAATACAGAACAGAAATAACATGCTTTTCCTTGAGAGGAAAACAGCTTGAAAAAGTTAAATGCAAGCATATCTATTGTACCCAAATTTACTTCATTATTCAGAAGATTCAAGAAAATGCATAAACGGTGTATGACTTCACTTTCAATGAAGGAGTTCCTCAGCGTTTTTTTTTCTTCGAAATTTTAATGACTCTGGAGATACAGAGCAAGAAGTTTGTCTTCATCTGTTGTAATTAAATGCCTGTTTAAAATGTCCAGCTGCTATTGAGAACAGTTTTATTCCTGGTAGTTTGTTGTTATTTCACTCCTAAATATGCCTTCTGTAAATTTTTTTTTTGAACTATGGAGTCAGTGATACAAATACATACATGACCCAAAATATTCATGTTATGTTTCCTCTTTTACCATTTATAGTTCTATAGGGTTGCATTAGAAACATGTTTCAGGTGTGTCACAGAAGAAATTTCAAGTCTTTCATTAAGCTGGGTGGGACGGCATTACTCAGAGACTGAAATGCATGTATCACACATATATAATTTAATGTGCTCCATTGGCCTGCAAAGCTGGAGTACCATACTCAGGTGCTGTATATTTTACTAAAAATGGTAGATGGTCTTTCCCTACTCCTGTTCAAATGCAATTTGTGCATAGCTTTGGGAAAAAAAGGGAAAAAGTTTGAATAATTGATAGAATCACGGAACGGTTCGAGCTGGAAGGGAACTTAAAGATCATTGAGTTCCAACCCGCCTGCCCTGGGCACAAATGATAATAACCAGGAATGCAGATTTTTGTAGTCCTTCATGAAAACATCCTAACAATTTTGTTTAGAAAACTGTGGCTTGTCAGAGACCTTTCATTTTTCTACTAAACGAATATAGTACTGGAAGTATTTCAGAATCTAAGATTCTCTGTGGGAATGTGTTGTTCATGAACAGTGTATTGCAAGATTTGAGGACAAAAAAGATCATTTGTTTATAGTAACTCATGCCTCTTTCACCTGTTTCTGTTCTTTAGGACACTGGGGTGGGCAAATCAAGCATCGTGTGGAGATTTGTAGAAGATAGCTTTGATCCCAACATCAACCCAACAATAGGGTAAGAAGCCAAACAAAGTAAACGTGACTTATTCAAGAAAAAAACAAAATGTATTAATATGTATTTGTACCTCCTGAATAGATCACTTGAGGATTCTCCATGTGTGGCAGCTAAGTGTGGTGATAAATGTGACTGGAGCCTTAATTCGCCCCTGAGCTGCCTGGACACACAGGAGTATGTTCTACACTCCTGCAGCTTCCATTGTCATGTCAGATCTGGCCCATTTTGTATTGTTAATCCAAGTTAACAAACTGCTGCAAGGAGTCCTGGGCTATGAATGAATTACGCTATAGGTGCTTCTGTTAAAGAAACGGCGTACCTTTTTCATGCACTACTTTTAAATTTCCAAGTCTAATTATTATGCAACTACATGATTATTTTTTTAAGGCTTGTTTTTTTTTAAGAGTCAAGTACAATAACAAGTTTCCTAGGTTTTTAAAGGTAGTTAACATACTAACTCAGGTTGTAGTCCTCTTGATTAATTCCTTTTAATGTTATACATCGGTATGCAATACCCACACTCGTAAGTAACTGATGAAATGGTTAGTGCAGTTGGTCTCACAGCTAAGGATGTTTGAAAGTTTACCCTCAGAGTAGCAATGTTATTGAGCTCAAGTCTACAAATGGATAGAAGGAAGAGGGAGCATCAGGAATTCTTGGTTGGATGTTTTTATTTCTTTTTATGTCCTTTTGGCTTTGCTCAGAAGTAATTCCTTACGTGGGGGAGAACATGACTTCACTTGGTGCTGAGAAGTGTGTGTGGGGTGTCAGTGCAGCTTCCTGTCTCAGGTGTCACACAGGCTCTACTACAGCTTTGACCAGAAAAGATCCTGCTGATAAATATGTGTCTCATCCTGTCCTTCTAAAAAAACCGTGGCTCCCATGATATCTCTCTCTCCTGCCCCCTACACTCCCCTCCTCTTTTTTTGAGTGTAAATACTGGTATTGAATTGTAGGATAGTCTGCAGGAAGCATGGTTTTATTTTAATTTCCCTGTTAACAAACATAGCCTTTGAGACAGATCGCTAAGTAGTTTTCTTAGATGTTCAAGGGTTGGACCTTTGTAGTTACTGTCAAATTAGCTACAGTAGAGATTCTTTTTTGGAGGACCACAAAAGCGATGTGTAGACAGTAGTCATATTGCTGTTTGCATAAGTAGGGGCGCAGGCTGTCTTAAACGTTTAACTTCAAATTGTATATAAAGTTCACACCCAGAGAGGAGTTTTGAGCTTCTTACAAAACTAAAGCTGAGAACGTTTTGTGGTTACTCCTGGGCTTTTGAGTGCATGAGATATGATCTCAAGTTTCCTGTCCTGTTCCCATATCTCTCTTAGAAATACCTGAGCAATCATATGTTGTCATGAATGTTCATCGTTCGGGTTCAGATATGGGCAGCTGGAGAAACCCTGTCAGAATTCAGGACAGCTCTGCTTTGCCTGAGCAGCATACATCTCTAGGACTCCAGAACGTCTACTCTTCTGTTATAGCACCAAGGAATTATGAATGAGTATAAAACTACTGTCAGGTACATCTTGTTCATGGGAGAAGCAGCTAGGAAACTCAGTAGGGATAATGCCTGTTTTCTTACTGGAAATCCTTGAGGGTAGTTCTAGTTTGGAGGCTTTTGTTGACCCAAAAAGTGTTGAGCTGTTTGTTCGTTTGGATATTTTTTTTAATTGATGTGTTTCACAATGAAAACTTCCACATGTCAAAGAATTTCAAGTAGGATTTAACCTCTGTTGTCAGCTACCATTTGATATGTTTAGTTGTGATGTGAATTAGAGCTACACAGCTGTTCCTGTACAGGAATATTTTGGTTTGTAGAGCTGAGTAAAATAAAATTTCAGTGAGAATCTATGACTTAGGACATTGTTTCCACATTGGCTAGAGAATTCAGAATTGATGCTTAATTTGCAGAAGTCTTAAGAAAGTGGAAGTCTTTACTGTGCTTTACAACAGGTACTTCTATTGCTTTATTTTCCATTACTCATTGCTAAGATACATCATCTAGTTAACTGTTGAAATGCATTGCAGTTATACTCTTTCTTTTTAGGGGTGCTGCAACCTTATATTTGGCTTCTTAAAAGAGTAATCAACTTTGGAGATTGACATACTGTTTGGCAAATCATCTGAGCTTAAGGAATAGGGGGACTGTTACCTATGAACAATGGAAAGCATTGTGTAATTGCTCCCTTTCTTTATTTTAAACGCAGCTAGCGTTTTGTCCTCCTATAACATTGAAATACCCCAGTTATATTAACTACAAAAGTGTTGTGGACATCACTAAAAATCTGTACCCTGGTGGTACTTAATATCTGAGATAAACTGCAGTTCAGAGTCCTGGTCTCTGGTGTTCAATGCTGCTGATCATGCTGCAAGTCTCTTGTTCTGCGACTTGGAATCTCCCACAAGCTTAGTGTACTGTAAGGAGCTGCAGTACAGGCCACCTCCAGGATCCTGTCCTGCACCCTCTCCAAAACTGGCAGTAGCATAAGTTTGGGAGTCTACAGTACTTTCGAGTGACAAGAATTAAGCATGCAAAAGATGTTCAAGATCATAATGTAGGATCTCATATGCTTAAAATAATAATGCCATCTGGAGGTATTCAAACCCTACCTGGACACGTTCCTGTCCAGCCTGCTCCAGGTGACACTGCTCTGCCGGGGATTGGACTGGATGATTTGCGTCCAACCCCTATGATTCTGAGATTCTGTGATTCTTCCTATTCTACAAGGATTTGAATTCGGTGTGTGGCTTTCTAGTAAAAAATGTGCCTATAGGTAATAGATATAGCAAAAAACTGCATCTTGTAAAAGATTAGGTCTCTGAATTCCTGTTCTTATGGGAAATACACTGATTCATGTAAAGCAGATAAAGTAAAGCATAGAAGCACTTTGCAATATTTTGCAGTATGTTACTGTAAAAGGTCTGGAGCATAGGAAGAGATTTTGTTGTCTTCTGAAAGTGCAAGAGCTTCTGCAGACTCAAGTGTATAATGACAGGATTTGGGAGCTGTACAGAGCACAGACAACAAGGAAGTTACTCATTATAGATTTCTCTGTCCTCTTAACACCTGCCAATAGTGATATGAATTTCCCATATTTTATTCCCAAACATGGACTTACCAGTGTTTATCTGAATGCTAGTACAGAGGTAGGAAACGCTGATGCAGAGGGAAAGGATTTGATCTCTTTCCCTCTGGAAGTTTCCGGTATCCACTTACGTGGTTTGGTGTGATGATTCCTCCACTTAGGAAGAATATCGATAAAAAGGGTCATCTTTTTTGGTGATAACATCCTTTATTTTTATCAAAAGCTTATGAACAATAAAAGCTTGTAATTTGCATTCATGGTCCTTCTGTTTTGTGAGTTGCATTTCATCCTCTGAAAGGAATGTTCATCTCTGAGGCCCTTTGCTTCATTAATGTCAGACTTTATGTATGAAAATCTTCTTCAGTTTTGGGGGAACCACTTTTATTGGAATGTAAACCTTTTCACAAGTTCATGGTAGTAGTGTTCTAAGAACGTATTTATATTCTGAAAAGCATAAGCTGTAATTTTTTTCCAGGGCCTCATTTATGACCAAGACTGTACAGTATCAAAATGAGCTGCATAAATTCCTGATTTGGGATACAGCTGGACAGGAGCGGGTGAGTAGAATCAGTATCTGCGGTGATAGTTCTGACTAGAGTTTGGGCTGCTTTTCAGCCCCACCCCTGAAAGTCACAGTGGGATCTGGTTTTACCAATACCTGTCAAAAAGTTTGCTTCTATGCAGGTTTCTATCAAGGTAAGGGTGCTATAAATCTGGTTTTACTTTTCATTGTTATTGTGGTTAAAGTACAAAGTTAAGTATGATTACCTAAGAAGAGGAGCTTATAAAACAAAAGCCTGGATTTAGATTCCCTGAAGAGGAGTGCCCTTTCAAAAGAAAACAAGGCAGGGGAAGCCAGCAGCTGTTTCTATAGCTGGGTTTTAAACGTTCAGCTGCAGGATTTGCAGGCAGTGCAATGGCAACAGGAGAATCCGAGTGAAATGAATGATTGTGTTTCATAGTACAAGTGAGGCCCTGGTTCTGAAAAATACACAACTGCTAGCACATTCTGTTAGCTTCGGTCTTAAGGTTATTCATGTGAGTAGGATGTGGGTTTAGGCATTCAAAAGCAGCATTACAAGCCATGTTATTGGTGATAACTAATCTTTTATTATTTTGTAAAGTTCTACTTCTCAAATGTGATAGTGTTAGAAGCTATGTCAGGAACTCTGTTTTGAAATTTAAATTTTAATTTGGTGATTCGAGGTTTTGATCTCTGCAGCACAAGTATTTCTGAGGGGAGTCAACAGAATTTTCCAAGAAAATGACTAATCAAATGAAATCACAGTTAATTAATACGTATTCTTTTTACTTAAAATTTAAAAGGAAGACTTTGCTAGTTAACTAGCTGATTTATGGAGTACTAGTAACAGTGGTAGAAATTATCGTAGCTATGTTAACAGTGCTTATTCTTGCAGCTTTTTGACTGTTAACTAGCAGGAACTGTCAGTTCCTCATGATGAGTTTATTTAGGGTGTGAGGTAACTGTAACAAAGGTAGACACCAGAGCTGTCTCTGGTAAGAGTCAGTTTGATCTGGTAGGGTTATTACTTTAGGATAATAACTGGCAAATGCAGCTGTACTATTTTTCAGGATTGGCTCAAAAAACAGAGAGCCCAAGCGAAAAAAAAAACAACACAAAACAAATCAAAACCAGCACCGCCAAAAGAACAACAACAACAAGATAAATCCCCAAAACAAGAACAAACCACTCCAGTTGTAAAGGCTCAGTCATCCCTGGTCAGAGTCACTTGTCTTTCTGGAGTCCCAGTGGTAGAACCAACTTGCTAGCTTTTTAGCTTGAAAACAACCGTGGTGACTAGAAAGTAATACAAGTATATTTGTATTGCATTTTGGTGCTCTAGATTTTTGAATGACAGTTTATTTCCTTCCAGCAGCACCATATAAAGCAAATTTATGTGTCAGGGATGTGTCCCAGGGATATGTCCAATAGTGTGCATGTTATCAGAAATACCCAAGTACTTCCATTACTAGCAAGCAGTCAGCACTTGCTGTAAATAGTTGTAAGTGAACATCCTAGCCCATTCTGAAATGTTAATGCTGGAATGTGAGTCTTCTGAGAGGTATAGTGTGAATTTTGAGAGGCTAGTACTCTTAAATGGAAAGCTTTATAAGCATGCCTGCCGCAACTTGGCAGGAAGCATCCATTCCATATTAGCATTCCATCCTGTTCCCTTTAGCTGTGCTTGCAGGCAATGCGAGAATGCTGTAATCTGCTTCCAGCACACTACAATCTGAGGAAGCATCTCTGTACATGACTAGCATGGTCCTTGTCTTTCTTTTTTTAGACTTTGGGTGTTACCTCTTTAATTTTCTTCCATGTAAGTTGCACAATATCTTTCTTTAAATAAAAAACCTAGAGATGTCTTACCTGGGCTCTGACCCAAGAGCTGTGCTGTCTGTGAAGCTTTTGTTCCGCGCCTGAGATAGTCACTGTGAGGCCCCAATATATCCAAGGAAAACAGTGAAATGGGAGCAAGGATACTTACTTTGAAATGACGTCGGTATTTTCATAGATGTTTCTTTTTCTGAAACAGAACAGCACTGTCACTGCTAGTCATAAATGGTCTGAATACCTGCCTTGCCCTGAAACCTGCAGCAGTTTTCTGGTCCTGCAGCACACTGGACAATGAATTATGGACAGAATGCCCTCCATGGTGATCTGGAATACCAAAAATGTCCACATCATTCTTGAAATGGAAATGTCTCTACTGAGCTATGATGCATAATGCACGGAATTTATAGTCTTGGCTTCTTGAGGAGCATTTGCTATTTTCCACTTCAAAAGCCCAGCAGCGAATAGTTCTGTGCTGCACTGGGCAGCCCCTTGTTGTAAATGGCTTCAGGCAGTGGCTGGCTGGCTTCATCTGAAGGTGAGCACTAACTCACTTCCCACAGCCCATTTCCCTTTCTGTTCTCATTCCTTCTGCCAATACAATAGGAGATTACTTACAGCAGTTAGGATTTTTGCCTTGTTTCCTAACAATTTTGTCAGTTTCTCTGGATTGACATTGTCTTAATGATTCTGTCAAAACACAAATTGGAGGATGGAGAGCAAGCTGAAGTCTTTCAAAAAATCGCAAAAGGAAAATTCAGTGTTTCTGGTAACATCTGTTTTGTTAATGTATTTTATCTGCTGACTGCTCTTAGGTGGAAAAAAGCATCTAAGTGTTAGCAGGCAGGAAATGAGAGTAATACAAAATCAGCAAGTGAAAGTTGGTTTATTCCCAACATAAATACTCAAATAATCAAAAAGCCAGGTTGCAACCGGTCCAAGTGGTGGTTTACCAAATAGGTTTCCCTTTACATCTTAGTACTTAGGAGGAAGAGAGGGATTATGTCCCAACTGAACTGAATGGCTGCCCATGTTTCCCTTTCCCACTATTAAATATTTTTATGTTCTGAACTTTGTGTTTAAAATCCTGTTTTCAAAACAGAATTTGAGAGCCAAATGTAGATGGTCTGGAATTCTGCTTTATAGTAAGATTTTTATGATTTATAATATTGCTCTCAGTTGAACTGTATTAAGCAAAAGGAAATAGGTATTTTATTGGAACCGAATAAGCCTTTATGAAAAACTGTATTCTATTCATTATTTTTACCCTGAGTAATAAGGTGCACAAAAGCTCTAAATCGCATATGCTTACATGCAGTTTACTCTGTCCTTTCACTGAGAGGTTTTGGTTGCTAGATCAGTTGTCTGGTTCACACTGTTATTAAGAATGGTTGATTGGTATTTTACTCATGCTCGATCAGTTTTTTCAGTCCTGGGTTCATAGCACTCTGCACATACAGAGGTACCAGCCTGCTTTATACCTTGCAAATGCACTACCAAGCAAATGTGCCTGCTGCAGATTTGATTCTGAAAATTACAATAAAACTGCTGTAGCCTTTTACTGTCTATGCGTTCTTTAAAGCTCTGTTTGCAAGCGGTCACCTAGTTGTGGGCTTTTGCAGTTCTTAGTTTTAAACGTGCTTTTGAGGAAAATTTAAGTGAAATCCCTAAAGCCGTAAGTTAGATCACGAAGAAAGCAACATTTCTGTCATTTAAGAGTGCCATGACTGATCAATGGGGCTACGGGTTGATGCCGACTTCCGAACATTTCACAGCAGCAGTGGCACATGCTAGTTTTCTTGAGATTACTTTTTGTCCAAAAGCATGAGTGTCTTAAAAAGGAGGAAGCAAGTTCAGTTTTGCCTATTTTTCCTTTGCTTGGTGTTTAAAGTTGAGCATATATCCTGCAGTCTTGTATTTGTCTGTAATCTACAGTCTTTTAAATGAGAGATTCTAATCTAGTCACAATAAGCTCAAATTTGGCTTCCTGCTTTTTGCAGTAGGTGTGCTGCTGATCCCCAGAATATTTATTGGTTGGCTTTTGTAAAACAATACTTTCCTGGAAGTTTATGTACTCTATTGCACAGCCTCTCTGTCATTGTAAAGAAAAGTTTTCCACTAACGTGGACTTTGTACCTAGTTGTCACTTTCTTCAATAATAATAATGATAAGGAAGTCATGGGGGTCAGTGGAAGTTCAGATTGATAATGTGTGATGTCTGTCTTTCAGTTTCGTGCTTTAGCCCCGATGTATTACAGAGGGTCAGCAGCAGCCATCATAGTGTATGACATCACAAAAGAGGTAAGAAACTTGAGCTTGACCCAGCATTACAATTTCTGAGTTTTTTGTGTCATGGGCCAGTTCTGACTCTTAATTCCTTCTGTTTTGGTTTTTTTTCTTCTTTTTTTCTCCACATCAGGAAACTTTCTCAACGTTAAAGAACTGGGTTAAAGAGCTTCGACAGCACGGACCTCCAAACATTGTTGTAGCTATTGCAGGAAATAAGTGTGATCTTAATGATGTAAGGTAAATAACAGTTGACAGTTTGGAGATTTTCACTTAATGCTCATAGTGCTAAATAGGTTTAAGATTTCAGAGCAGGTGAGAGGTGCAGAGCCATTTAAGCCACTGTGCACTAGCATTGTAGTTTCACAGGGGGTCTGAGCTGTTTCTGCTGCCAGAAGATTTGGTTAGTCGGTCAGCGTTACCCACTTCCTCCCCGCAGTTGGTGCGAATATGCATGTGAGTGGGCGGTAAATCAGGCTGTAAGATGGATCCAGGTTAAAACTAACTGTTTAAAAAAAGGAAAACTGGTCCGAGTGTATTTCTTTCTCACACCATGAACACTCACTGGCACGACAGAGGAGGGACAGCGGGGTCAGGAATGAGGAGTTTACAGGGAGACAGGATTACCTTTTCTGGTGGCAGTGCCAAGTTACACAAGCCTGAACTGCCCGTGAAACTACAGTGTAATACAAGCTGTTTACCGCACTTTATAAGAAGTGCTTCTGTCAGTCTGTAGCACCTCATTTTGTTAGGAAAAACATGCAGCCTGTTGGAAAGCATTGTGTAGGTTTTTCTGACTTGCTTGTTCAGGTGCCTTCCTTTCCTCTTTAAATATTGGGGTGGAATTGGCTGTGGCTGAAATAGTTGCAGGGAGCGGGGAAAAGTTCTTGAGAAACTTTATGAACAGCCAAAATTTGAAGAAGGCATGTACTAAAAACAAAAGAAGCCCTTTTTTACTGATGTCCTGGTTAAATAAGCCAAAATTCATAAAGAAAGTGTGGGCAAAGTTCTTGTTTTTAGATGTCATTGGAAAAAGTACCACAGCTGGTGTCTCAAAGGAGACAGATGGTTATGTTTTAAGAACCACTGCAGTCGGTTCTTAGTATAGTTTTACAAATTGTTGATATATAGCAGTTATCTAGTAAGCTCTAGTAACTTTTTTAGAAGTAGCATGTCTCTTGAAAGAAATAGGGCATAAAATTACCAGAAGACAAATACAAGGTATGCAGTACTAAGTCTCACACACTGGTGCTTAGATGGCGCCATAAATTATATAAACATTGCTATTCAAGGTAGTGAGCAAGAGTCCTTGTACTTTAGTCAGAGGCAGTATTTAAGTCACTGATGCAAAGTCTGTGCTTTTGATATCCTCAGTCCCATGTTACTGGAAGCAGCCTGTGTTTTCTAGGAATGGTATGTAAAGTGATCCAAGGTGTAGCCCAGTCCGCTCTCCACCCCTTGGGGTTTGGTTTTTCGATGTTGTTTAAGGAAACATACTTCATTATCAACTTTCCTACTTAAGGGTGCAAAATAAGTTTTCTGCTTCTTGGCTCTGTTGTTGTGTGCTCAGTCTAAATCTGTTCCCGTTCATAGCTGCATCTCTGTGCTTCCCATAAAGTCAGTGCTTCACTAATGGTCTGGCCAGTGTTGTGAGATACTTGTTTTTGTAAACAGCTGTAGGAAATCCACTGGAGTAGTGGAACTAATGCTTTAGTATCTTTTCAGTACATCTAAAACTGTTGTTTGTGTGAAGAATAAAGCACCCCCTAAAGATTGATTGCAGACCTACACTTAGAGCACACAGGAAACAAACTCCAGTGTAATGTTGTCTGATGGATTCAGGCCTCCTCTAGTCTGGGATTGTGCCACAGTGATGCTCGGACCTCAAGGCAGAGGGATAGCGTAGAGTAAAGAATGAGCATCAGCTTCAGGATGAGGGATCAGTGTGATGCCAAACAGGTAAAATACAAAGTACTCATTTAATAAGACACTTAAAAGCTTAATATATCCCTTAAGATTTTGAATAATGTGTTTGGGTTGGGTTTTTTTTTTTTTTGCATTCACAATTTGTTTGGTTTTTGCTTTGTTTTTCCAGAGAAGTCATGGAAAAAGATGCTAAAGACTATGCAGATTCCATTCATGCAATATTTGTAGAGACAAGTGCGAAAAATGCAATAAACATTAATGAACTCTTTATAGAAATTAGTAAGTATTTAAACAGTTAATGTGCTTTCTTCTGAAGGATGTTCAAGTAGAAATTTGATTACTGTATTAGTTTCTGTGCTATTTAGGTGAGAATATATTGACTTAAATTTGTTACAGTCAGAGACGAATACAAACTGCAAAATGAGCTGTATAATCTCTGGTTGTCTAATGACCTCTAAATATTCCTTCTAGAGATTTTAAGCCTCGTGTGGTGCTGGTGGATAAATAGCAAGCAGGGCACTCATGTCAGAAGTCAGTGTCATCTTACTGGTTTTGTTATTGAATGTTTCAATTAGTACTTCCAAGGTTATGGAAGGGAAAGGAAATTGCGTGAGGAAGATCCAAAATTTATACAGCTGTGAAAAGGAATTAAGTTCTAACTCTTAGTGTTTGTACTTACTCTAAAACAGTGCATTTTCAAAAATACAAGAATTCATAAATGCCAGATTACTGCATGGGAAATAGCAATGATTGTGTGTAGATTTTCCACAAGTATTTTTGTGATACCTTGGGTTTTTTTAATTAAATTGCAAATCTTTTCTTTCTTGTTCATGGCGAGGACGACAATGACATTTTTTTTGTGTGAATGAAAAGCTGACTGTATTCCAAAATGAATTCATGCAGGTTGTGAAAAGAGGACTAACAGCAATCCATTTGTGTGTCTGTGCACAGCAGTTTAGCTTGGAATAACCAAAGAAACACTAGACTTAACAGGGAAAAAAAAAAAAAGGATCCTTAGAAGCAGTTGAATAAATTGATGTAAAAAGCATATGCTGTAAATTAGCTTCCTTGATTTACTGACTTAATAGTTGCTCTCTAAAACTGATGTTGAATAAACTATTGGAAAAAAAATCATAAATCCTCCTCAGAAAAGAATACTCACTCAGGAATAGTCAATTCTGAAGACTGATTAGATGAGCAAAACAGCTGCTGTTACAAGCCCTTCTGTGCTAAGTCCAGTGCAGGTCATCTGCTGGGGAAATACAGGCCAAGATGGTAGTTCTCAACAAAGATATTCCACATGGTATTGCATCCTGCAGTGTATATTCTCTGGGTGCTTTTATGGCTTAGCTGTACAAGTCTAGATTAGCCTGAACTGTAAACACAGCAAAATTCGTTAAAACTGCCTCTGCTCTTCTTTGTGGAACCCAAACAGACATAGCACTGACTATTAACTGCCAGCCCTCTGTTATGCAGGAATGTCATCGTTAATGACTTATGACCAATTGAAGACACATTCTTGTACGCAAAGCATACACTGAATGCTTAGATTCAGTTTCAAGTATAATGTTTGCTATAATCTTTTTTTTTTCTGCCTCCTTGTAGGTCGCAGAATCCCATCAACTGACACCAACCCCCAGTCTAGTGGTAAGGGCTTCAAGCTTCGAAGACAGCCATCGGTGACAAAACGCAGCTGCTGTTGACTGCTCCCTTAGAAAATCAGACTTGTTTATGCAGTAGGTGGTCTCGGCAGTTAATAGTTCACGTTGGGTTTATACTATCAGTCCTAGATCTGTGTCTGCTGGTGTTCATACACCCGAGGTCCCACAAAAACGGGCCAGTTCATCTGACATCTGTACACTCGCAGAAAAGACTGCAATCAGAATATCAGCTGTTTACTTACAAAAGGTGTAGTATCTCTTGCATTCAAAGAGAATCCATCATGGCTTTTTTGGCCTTGCTTGAAAGGAAGGTGACTGCATGGATGGTAGAACTGAAATGTTTAATAGTTTTGTAATCAAGATTTTAGGGTTTGGGTTTTTTTGTAAAAAGGGAAATGAGCACTTTTGTGGGATTTTAGGGGTGGGAGGAGTCTGGAAGTTAGATGTAATTTCTTCCTTTTCTTCAGTGAGCCTTATTTTAAATTTAATTGTAGCTAATCCCAAGTACGATGGGACAGTTGATGTGAGGTGGCTACAGAATAAGCTGCTGAAGACAAATAATAGGCAAATCTGTCCATCCAGTCCCCAGATCCCATTTGCACTTTTTATTTAAAGATAATAGGCGCCGGGGGTGGGGATGCAAGCAACAGATATTAAATCACAGACAATCTTTATTTTCATGCTCACTTTAATCACCTTAAGGCAAACTGATATGCTTATAGGCATCTTTTGGTTCCTACAAGTTTTTTTAATATTAAGGTGTTGGTTGAAGAAAACCTAGTTGTAGTTCTGACTAAATTAAGTGGTTACTGACTAAAAACAAATGCTGTAAACAGATGCTGCCAGTGGTTCTGATAAGACCTAAAAGTTTTTAAGGAAAGCTTTTAATTGCTTGGCATGTGTAAAGTGTTCATATTATATTTATGAGACCAGTGTTTAAAGTATTATAAATTATGTAAAAACAGTAAAAAAATAATGCAATCTTATACACTCCTTCCATTCCACACCTATGGATAAACCTATGGATTAGGGAATCTCTGTCAGTTTTTCTCCTGCATTTTAGGTGTTGTCACTGTGAGTTCATCCAGAGGCAGCCTGAAATTCTTTCAATCACATTTGGAAGGGCCAATAAAGAATGCTGTTGGAGTAGCGTGAGGTCTGTCTGTTGAACAAGTTTTCATCTGTGGTGCACCCAGTCTTTCCCATTTTGGGCACAAAAATACAAATAGGAAGTAACCTTAAGACATGTGGTAATGTAGATCGTTACCTCTTGGTTTCTGGGCTTTTTCATCTGTGAGGGTTTTTAGCAAATCAGTGTTTAGCTTATTCTGTATTCATTCTAGTATGCTTTCAATTAAACTATAGGTTGACCATACCCATTTGTGCTATTTTATTTATTTTTACTTTTTGTTTCCTACCAGCACTAGGGAGAAACTTTACATTTTTGAAGAAAAACTGCGTAATAGACTTGAGTATATACTAAAATATGCTGTTTAGCTTTAGTATCAAAATGAGGTCATGCTGATGATTTCTATTCTTTGTTTGTAATCTGGTTTTCTATCATCTCAAGTATTTTCTTTGAAGGAAATACAGAAAGGTTTGTAAGAAATGAAAGGACTTGTACTTCAGATTAGTTTATACTAGTGAAGATTCTTATAGAACTGTTCTGGAGCACACCAGGTGAACTATTACAGTGAGATTTTTTTGAATGGGTCAGTATGTTTTAATGAAATCTAATGGCTACATTTTTATCCTGCCTTTTACTCACCCTGCATTCTCAATTATGCTTTCTCTGCCACAGCTATAGAGGCTACATGCTTATAGAGAGCCCAAGAAGTAAATCTTCATCCAACGAAGGCTGTTTGAAGCCCCTTTGAAACATTGGTCTTCATGGTGTCTCATGGTAGAGACATATACATGTTTGGTGTTAGCCTGATGTAGGGTATCTTGTTTTCTGTCACTCAAAACCAAATAAATCGTGAACAGATAACTTTAGTACCGCAAAATGCTTGATGGAAATAGAAGTAATAAAAAAAGCACAGAGTAAGCTTGTGCTTGGGCATATTTTTAATTATAAAAAAGCAGGTTAACAATTAGATGTAGAACTTTCACAGTGCTAGTCATGTAAATCCCTAATTTCTTTGAAATATCTCAATTCATATCCTGGCAGTTTTTTAAAAAAATAAATTACCTGGTTACCTAATTCAACTAGGTTTTTTAAACATGTTGTGTTCACAGTGCTTCAGAAGTCTATTCTATACCAAGATATCAGGTGCTTTAGTATCTTACCTGTCAAACAGAAAATACTGCCTTTATTACAGTTGGTTAGTAATAGATCTGGAAATTCTTGAACTTCGAGGGATCATGGTAGGAGAGAGAACATCTCAGATACTGGGAATATCTTTCATGTAGATTAGTAGAAAAAGGAATTTCAGACTTTGTAAATTATTGCTGTTGCCTGTTACCATGTGGTAAAAATGGAGTTTAAATCTGTTTTTTCGGTGAGATAATAAAAATGGTTTAATAGTATTTATCCAAAATTTATTGACTTGTGAAGAAAATGGTGGACTCTAGGCAAGACTGAGAGCTTGGCTAGTGCTGAGATTATTGTAGTTCTCTCCCGTCAGAGGAGAGATCCGTGTATCTTAGCAAATCTTTGTCAGCTGCTTTCTGATCTGTCCTGGCTTATTTGCCGTACAGCAAAAGTAGACTTTAAAAACAAACAAACAGAAAAACCCACCCCAAAACCCTGAAGAAGCAGCAACAATCTGGCCCTTCTCAGACGTAGCCCAGTCTTGATGCCTCAGGGTCCCTTTGCTGTTCTCCGGATCCCGGTGGGTGCCAGCAGAGCACACTCCGTGTCCCTTTGCAGGGCTGATCTTGAGTTACTGCAGTTAAGGAAAACGTGGAAATGGCCAGTGTTTCAGATTGTCCAAACTGCAAACACGGCGGTGAGGCTGCTTTCTAACACGTGCCTGTTTAAAATGACAGACTGTTGATGTAAGTTCTTGTGAGCCAAGATAACTGTTTATTGATCCGTTGGCCCCAGCTGAAAGCTGAATGAGTCTTCCCTGGATGAGATGCGCATGTTCGTTGTTTTGTTTGTGTTGAAGAGAAATAGTTTCTTCTCCATGAATAATTTGTTAGGCCATCTGCTTTCATCTTGCAGTGGGCTGGCTGAAACTGATTATATTTTGTCCTGACATAGCTTCTCTATTTGGAGATACATTAGCCTTTGAGTGTTTGGAGTGCTGTTAAGTTGTTGAAAAAGCTCAGGACTGATGTTTTATTCCACTATGCCTTTCTGTTTAATGAATGGAGTTCACCATAGAGACTAGACTTTCAGATACTCTGAGGGAATTAATTCCTGCAAACAAGTTTGTAGGGGTAAAGTATCACGTATGTAAAATGTAACGAGGTACATGTCGTATCACTGATCCAGAGCGTTTGTTAACTGAAAAAAATATGACTCTCTCAACTTCTAAACACCACCAATTCTTTCCCACAAAAGTTACAGATTTGTACAAAAGTATCATTTAATAAATGTTCAGTTCTTAAGCTTTGGAGCAACTTAAATGTGCTCCCCATGTTTTGAAGGTGTCTTCATCTTACCCTCTGCAATAGAAGTCTGTTGACTGACTTGCCAGGTTCTTGATCTGTGCTGTGGGTAGTTCTGTAGTATGTTTTATATACATGCTGAAAACAGGCATACTAAATGCCTAAGTAGTTGAAATCTGGAAACTTGTATTTAATTAGAGAAGCATCTAGTGGTTAAACTACTGAAAATCGTTAGAGGTGCTTTGAAAAGTTCTAACAACTTTTGCTGTTGTCAAGAAGGTGAAGACTTTGTTTATGTTATTAGGTCCATGTCAGAACAAACCAAATCATTGCACTTCATTCCCCACTGACATCGGTGAGACCCTTCCTTTAAGTGCTGCAGGATCAGACGGTTTCATGCAGGGACGTTTCATGCAGAGTCTTTGATGTGTTTTGTACCTAATACCAATTCAATGCCACCAGTCTGCTCAAGAATGGTTATTTACGTGCTTGGGAGGAGAGTAAGGGGACAGCAGACGGTGCCCACCTGCTGATTTGGAAGTCTGATCCTTTAGCCTGGTTGAGAGGTGTGGGATTCATTAGGAGCTGTCTACATTCATGATTAAAGCTTCATTTTAATTATCAAAAAATATTTCAGGCTGCATATTGTGAGTGGTTTAAAAGTTGGCCTCAACAAGATTTTTGTTATGTTAATCCTAAATTATTCCTTAACATTATTGTTAATTTCCAGTATAACATACTGAGTATTAGTTGGAAAAGGAAGCTTTAGCAGTGGTGTTTGAATGACTTTCTTGTGAAACAGCCTAGTGTTTATTAAGGATGGCGCAGTCTATTTGCGGTGTGCTGTGTCAGCAATCTGCACAGGCTGCCTTGGGTGGTTTACAGGACAGAAGCTGCACGTGTAGCTGGTCATCCTGTACTGAACCTCGCTGAGAAGCAACAATAGCTACATAAAAGAGGAAAAAAAACATCTCAAACATGAGGAGAGCCTGAATAATTCACAGACTTGAACTTCTACACTGCCTCATGTATCTCTCTTAAACACTTTAAACCTCTAAAAAAAAGAGGCTTCTCTGTTCATGAATAAGAGAGAAGGACAAACTTTCTGAACTTTTTTAGCGGGAAGTTGTTTTACAGTGACCTGGGACTGTTTGTGTGCCACAGATCAGTTACTTGAAGCAGGAGAATTGTGTGCTTGGAATTAGCTTCTAAAAAATCTGCACAAAATTCTCCGAAGAAAACTGTTAAAATTTTATGTTCAGATCACATTCCTAGTAATAGACCAGCAGGTGACAGAAGACTTACAGAAATAAGATGTTGGTGTGAATTGCTAATTTAAGATAGAAATATAGGTTCTAGTATTAAAAAAAAAGTCAGGTCAGCTCTCCTTTTAAGAGTCCTATGGCTCCAGCTTGGCGAAAGAAATGCGCTTGAAACCACATCTTTGTTTCTCATACAAGAATTCAGGTGCCAAAACGTATTTCCTTAAAATTATTAGGCTTTGTGACACCAGTGTTTGTTTCAGAGAAATCGCTTCTGAAGTTTTTGAGGTCTCAGAAGTTTGAATGCAAACCCTTTCTTGGTCAGCTAGAATCAAAAGTGCATGATTTGGAAAAATCAGATAAAAAAAAGATAAAGTATCAGAGGTAACACATCTTTCAAGGGGTGTAGCACTACCCTGAAGGCCAAGAGCACTTACTGATGGGCTTAGTCCCCGACATGTTAAAATGGTCCTCAGAGCAGCTTCTTCTTCCTTCCCTTCCCATCTCCCCCACCCAACCCTGAATTTTTAACACAGTGTTGTCTGAGTGCACATGCTATAAACAGCTATTTAGAAAAGCCTAGAAAAGTTCTAGAGGCTTGGAGTTATTTGGTGCTTCCTATGTTACATGGATAATCAAGACAGTAAGATGGTTTGGCCCACAAAAAAATCGGACAGCAATTGCTGAAACTGCTCTCAACCTAATAAAGAGTTCTTAGAGAAACAATTTTGAGTTTCCCATTTCATCATCCTGCAAGTTGGGGTTCTTAAGTTTTTACTTAAACACTAACAGTGAATTTACTCAAGGAGCTAATTATCTTTGTAAAGGTACTGTACTCTGAAGAAGGCTGGGTTTTTCTTTACTTCATTTCTGTTAATGTGCTCATATATGAGTTATTAAACAAACCAACTGCTACTTCTTTCCCGAATGTTGAAGGATACAGACCGTCCCTCCTGTCGCGCTCCTCACGTGTGTGATCCTCCACCCAGCCGTGGCACCTGGGGATGCTGTAACTCTTGACAGAGCCACTGCTGCCACCTTGCCTCACTCTTACTCATGTCACAGCATGTATTTCCTATTAAATCTATTATGTTTTCTTGACAGTTTATTCTGTGTTTCCTTATGGGATTTAGCCAAGACTAGGTGGTGAGTGGCCTTTTTCCTCTTAAGGGTTCTAGAAGTATGTGTCACAGCGGCAAATATTTATAAACAAAACAGTAATTCATTAGTAGAGCCTTATGAAATGGTTCTGGAAACCCAGCCGCCGAGACGTGTCCCTGCTGTAGTGCAGCATGTAACAGAGACTGACAGCATGCTCAGCGGGGGGCAAGTCACGGTATACTCTAGTAACACCCTGTAAGCACATCTGTATTTTAACTTCCTTTTTGGACTTCCTGTTTCTGAATATTGTGTATCCAACATGAAATTGTGACACAGGGAATTGATCTCAGACGCAGAAGTGGATCGCGTTTCTGTAGCTGGAAGACACTTAAGACTTCCTGGGAATCTCCCCCCTTGTGCCCCCCACCCCCAGTACAATGAAGGAAAAAAATAAAATCATTCCGAATGTTTCTTCTAAACAAGAAATGTTGCATTGGTGTATTCAGGGCACAAAAATAACCTGATATGCATATAGCTCTTGCAGTGTAATAAATGTCTGCCTGTAAAATTAAGCATGAAGGTTAACCTTTGTATCAGCAATTCTTGTCCCTCTTAAGAATGTTCTGCCTTTTCAGTCTAGGATCGGGATAACCTCTCACAAAGGTTGAAAGGTCTGTGCCTTCTTATTATAGTGTCTCTTATTAAAACTAACTTAAGCCGCTCGGAGTTACAGAGCATTTGCAGCACTGTAAACTGTACAAATTGACAACCATTGCTTCACTGCATGACGTGTAGTCAGATTCCTGGTGATGAAATCCTGTAGTGAGGAGTTCCCAAGCTTATGAATGTCTCAAGACTTTTTTTAGTCTTCTCTTGGGCTGGCCCTGAGAGTGTATACAGGTTTGTCTGTATTGTTGGTCTGTAGATGCTAATGAGGAAAACCAGGCTTTTGTTCTCTCCTTTTTGTTGGAATTGTTACACTCCCATGTAGTGCACAGAATGCAAATAAAGAAATGTTGATTTGGCATAACGTAAACAGCCTTTTCAGCTTAAGCATTCATAATAAACTTTTCTAGTGTAATACCATGCTAAATCACTACCAGTCTGATGTAATGTGCAAAAAAAAAAAAAAAGGGGTGTAAACATTTTATTAATAAAAAGCTTTGTTTATAAATGTGCTGGCTTTGTTTATAAATGGTTCTGAAATTTTCAACTTCTTAAAAAATAGCATCTAGAGTAATAGAATTATACAAGAGGAAAGTAAGCAATACCATGGCAGAAGTGAGTCCAAGTGATGATTCGAACCGCTGTTTTCCAAACTACCAAGTACTGGCCATTCGGAAACTGTAGCTTTTTCCTGGTTTCTGTAGGCCGGAAGGCGGAGGGGCTGGGGGGCAGAAGAGAGAATGCAGCATTTGTGTAGCGCTGCCTCTCTGCAGCACTGCTGGCCACACACAGCCCTGGCAGCCAGGACAAGGCCTGGCTAATTCCACCAGGGTCGAGGTATTTCATACATTGCTTTTAGCTTAGACTGCATGAAATGTAAAATTCTGCACTGCTCAGGCCAGGTTTCTGCCAATCAAAACTGTGAAGTGCTTTTTATATCTGCTCAGTGCTGGGGGGCCTCTCACGCTGGGAAGGGATCCTTTCTTCTTTGCTCATAGGGCTGGCTGGGTGGTGGCTTGCTCCTCTTAAACCACTGCTTCGGTGGTGATGCAGGGCACAAAGAAAGGGAATTGGCCACAGTTATCTTACTTGTCTTATGCTTAAGAGGTGTGGTTTTCTTGTTTCAAGACGCGAATCTAATGCATTCAGTTAATAGCAGCCTTCAAAAGCATAAACAAAAAAAAAGTCCTGATAGTGCTATTTCACCTAAAAATGAAATTTTCTACTAAGCAACTGGCTGCAGTTCATGTGCAGAAAATACACACTGTCCTCTTTTAACAGAGGCTGGAATCACCCACTGTTCGGTACCTGCTGGGTTTATTTATCCTCTCAGACGTGTGTAACCTGCTTGTGGAGAGCGTCAGGGGGCATGAACGGGCATCAGAGAGAGCAGTGGAACAGGAAGCACAAGGAATGTGCCAGAACAGAGAGAAAAACATTTACGTGTGTTTGCAGAGGGAATCTAGATAACTAAATACAAACCACCTCATTTGCACACACACACTGTGAGATAACATTTTACTTGCAGCAAGTCTCATAGCTTTTAAGGTACAAGTCTTGTAACAGATGAAACTGCTCTTTAAAATTGTCCCAGCACAGAGCTTTCAGGTCCTCTTCAGAGTTTCCCTGTTGTGTTCATCCCTGTTTGCTCCTGTTAACCAAAAACCTGCCTTGGCAACTGGCTGCCTTCTCGCCTTGTCAGGGCTGAATTGTTAATAAAGTGAGGGCTGGTGTGTGTAACTGATAGGGACGCGGTTCTGCAGGTGGCCTTCAGCACGCCCAGCTCGGCAAGTCTGATCTGCGCCGTATCAAATGTACGTACATTATTTACATAGAACAAAAAGCTGACCACCTACATTCATTAGACATCAGAAAATTTCAACTTAAACAATGCTGTGCTTTATAAAAACTTCCGCCTGAATGAAAACGTGGGTTAGTCCTTCAAGCAGGTGAGTTCAGAGCGGCCACTTACAGACGATGCTCCTCTTGGCACACCCGTTGGGATGTGGATGGTCCAACGCTCAGGGCTGCACTTTGTGTTTCCTTCAGGAAAATGAGAGCTTGGAAAGGGCTGGGCAGCAACACCGAACAGCTGTCTGCTTTACGGGTTCTGTGTGACTGTATATTGTATAAAGTTTCCTCTGTCTTATTCCTTGCTGTTAGTTTCCAGTTAACTCACAGATATGTATAAAGCTTGTCCTTTTGACTAATTACTGGACTGAGACTGCCTCGCTCAGTGAGAGAATCTGTTTATAAAAATAAAACCTAAGAGATTACATGAAAGATGGTAACGTTTCCAGAGTATCAGCCAAGGAGAGCGTAAAGGAACACAACACAAAGGAACTTGCCTGAGCTGAGATCTAGTAAGATGTTAATAATAATGCATAGTTTATGCTATGAATTAAATCCCCACAATTAGCAACAATAATAAGCCAAGAACATCCCAGGCTCCAAATATAATTAACTAAGCAGAGTAGACTAGAAGGGACCTGGAAAGGAAAATGCACCCCTTTATGACATTCTGTGACCCCCTTTTCTCCAACAGAGAAGGAATTTAAGGAAGAGCAGCCTTAAGGGAGGAAAACCGTAGCACTGCTGTCACTGCAGCGGCCCGAGGCTGTCAGCAGAGCAGAGCACTTCCTGGAAATTTTTAAATGTTTTCAAATCATGCTATTTGGAATTAAAAACAAAAACCAAACAACATCCAAAACCAACCCAAACAACTCCCCTCCAAAAAAAATAAACGATAACACATCCCCCC
>JAHREE010150359.1:10723-51176 GCA_033628505.1 Tringa tobata | reverse complement strand
GGGGGGGGAGCGCTGGGCGGCCCCGAGAGCGGCGGGCGGCGGCGGGGCCGAGCCCTCTCCGGGCGGTTGGTGCATGCGGGGCCCGGGCCTGGCCGCGACGCCCGGCGGGTCCCCCGTGTTGTTATTGTCGCTGGAGGGTGAGAATGGGCCGTTCGGAGCAGTTGATCGCGACCGCTCTGCCTGCGCGAAAACCCGGCCTTTCTTGGAATAAAAATCTTGAATGGGTTTGCCTTTTCGATGGCGTTGAAATGCCTGTCTTGGAGCCTGACAGATAGCACCGCTGTAATACAATATTCTGGGATTACAAATAAGCATTCAGCAAGTTTATTTATGCTACCAGAGTCAGAGGTGCTTTACAGCTTCATTTGAATACCTGGCAAATACGCTTTTTTTAAAAATAGCGATTTACTTTCTGGCTTCTGGTAAAAACAATATTCCTATAAAAAGCTTTCGCATACCTATTCAAATGTAGAGGAAGTCTTTACTTGTATTTATTAGTAAATATGTTAAAAGTAATAATATAAAGTGGGCTTATCAAAAAGCATGGTAATAAACATGGGGTAGAACAAATATCTTTGTTGTAACTGAAGTATTTGCATGTTGTTATGGCAGCAGTATCAAACATGCTTAAGAAGGAAACTATTGTTTTAATGTTCTTTATGTTAAGAATGATTAGATGAAAATCAGCTCTTGTTCTGAATGATGCTGCTTTCAGCAAGCAAACTCAGGTGGTCAAAAAGCTGGGCCTTAATTGGCACTGACTTGCCAATGAGACTTAATTTGGGTTTGGGGTTTTCTTTCCACTTCATCACAGGAAGGTATAAACCCAGCCAAACCCTGCTTTTTATTGAAATAAAGGTATCTTGTCAGGGTTGGGCTGCTTGCCCTTCAGTTGAGGTTCTGGGCTGAATAGTCAGCAACCGTTGGAAGGTAAATCAGCTAGCCATATAGATTTTGTTGCCAAATCTTTAGCCAGCAATGTGCACTCCTTATAATGTAACATGTTACTTGACTAACTGCCTCTAATAAATGGCTTAGTTCAAAAGTATGCTTAAATATTAATGTTCAAACAGACTTAATGCTATGGATAGCATTCGTGTGCCTTGGCAATAAATTCTGTCTGAGAGCCCTTTCTGAGGAGCAGTGCTGACTGCCATCCTTCCTTCAGGAAAGGCCAATTTGAAGCATTCATGAAGTAAATTCTGCTCTAAGCACTTCTGTCCTACTGGTTTTGTGGTGGCATACTGCCTGGCAATACAGCAGTAATGGTTAATGGTTTTCTCACCTTTTTGAGTGGTTGCGTGTATTTCCAGAGCGTGTCTTTGCAGGGTGGGAGCAGATGGGAGCTGACAGAGGTCAGCCGAGCTGCAGGCTGCGCTGCGCCAAGGGAGCCAGGGCTTGATGTAGGGCAGCAGTGTCAGTGGGCAGGGCTGTGAACCCACTTTCACAACCACTGGAAATGGCTAAAGGTCTTGGTCAGAATGCCGACAGGTAGAAAAGGCAAATAGAGAAAAACAGCACTGATGCTCTTATGGTGCTCTGTGTAGCTCTTGAATATAAAATCTAGAGGGAAGTAGGATGTTTGCAGAAAGATGTGTGGAGTAAGGTACCAAAGTGAGGATTTCCTCTATAATGTGTCCCAGGCACTGGGGGGTTGCAGCCATCTCTCTCTCAGCCAGCCCTTTCACTTGTAAAGGGTTTGAAGATCTTTATTAAGAAGCTTTTTGCAGCCCCTTGACCTGCAGTGAATCTTAGAAATCAGTTTGCTTGTTTCAGAATACTTGTGTTTGTGACTTGTTTGCAAAAATATCAAAGGAGTTTTTCATGCTGTTTTTTTTGCAACATGTGAACATGAGCAGGGGTTGTCTTTCCTCCCCGCCTCGCATCTCCTACACCACAGGCTCCAAAATAGCACTGCATGTGCTGTGCTGAGCCGCAGCTGTGTGGGGTGGGAGGCAATGGCTCTCTGACCGGCGCCACGCGCCCCGGCAGCCCCGCTCCTCACCCTGGTCCAGAGGAACAGGAGCCGTGCTGTCCTGCCAGCCTCTTCCTCGCTCCTCGGCTGCTGCGGATGTCCAGCCGAGGTGGGAAAGCAGCTGACTGAAGGCCTCTTGGTCAGACTCCAGTGGTAGTGAACGGTGAAAAAGACTCTTGTTATACATGACACAGTTTCCATTTATGTTTCCTTTTTTTTTTTTCTTTTTTTAAATCTAGGCAATAACATCTAACAGTCTGCCAAGGTTTAGTTAGCGCCTGACTTCAGGAATTATAAAATTTAAATAAGAATGTGTAGTCCTGCCCCCATTGTTAGGTGTGTTTTGCTATAGCCTTTAATTACAGTGCCACTTGTGTGGTAGGACACAGCTGCTGCTCCTTGCAGGATGGCTACCCAGGGATGCCAGGGGTCATTCCTGCATAATGTGGCTCTCTGGAATCAAGATCACTTGTTTAATGTCAGCAAGTAAAATTTTGTAAGAATATAACTTATTTTAGAACTTGTCTGGGCTTTTAAGTGTTTAGGTGTTTGAAATGCTTCTGCTCTCTTTGCAGATGCAGAGTTCCAGGGCAGTGGTGCTTGGTAGGGGCCAGACACCGAGCTGGAGGTGGTGTGGGCTGACGAGCATTTCAGCAGGGCTTGTAGAGGTTTGCTACAGGTTGGGTGGACTCGTGACTCAGCAGTGTGCGGCCACGCTCCCCGAGTGGCAAATGGCAGAACTGCCAGGTGCGGCATCCCTGCCGGTCGCATCATCCCGGGAACACTGTTCCCGCTCCCGGCCTGTGATCCTGCACCTGTGTGGTACAACCCCACATCACTGCTTTCTGCAAAGGGCACAGCAATAAACCGGAATGGCCGATTCTCCCCAGTCCCAACAGTTCTGATTGCACCAGGCTGAGCCCCGCGGCGCCCTTCCCAGGCTCCCTCCATGACTGTCTCCAGCATAGCCCAGGGCACATCCATGCCCGGTCCAGCTGGGTCTTTGCATTGCTGCGAGCAAGGGATTCGGTGCTCAGCCCCAGTCCCGTGCAGCTGGTGTCACTGCATTGCCAGGGTTAGGTGGCTGCAACTCCCAAATAGGACAGTTTGAGCTCCTCCGGTTGAGTCTCTGTGAACTGTAGTCGGACCCTGGCAAACAGCCCCCCCCATCCCTGCTGCGAGTATCCCAGTCGCACCAGATACCAGGCTAAGGCTCGTCAGCAGTTCAGTAACATTTGGGAGGTAAGATTAGTCCTTACTGAACCTGCAGTTGTCAGGTCTCAGAGGTTAAGGGCTTAGTCAGACATTGGGACTGAACTATACAGTTACATCTCTCTCCCTGACATGACCTGTCCATACCGACTGAGGTTCTCCTGCCCTGGAGGGATTCACTCACTCCTTGTCCTGTTCCATATCAGATAAATTGGGATTTCTAGTCATTGCCCCTGGAACAGGCTGTGTGGAAGAATGTAAAATACTGACGGTGTTGTGATAATTTGCCTGGTTAGTGTAATTAACATGCATTTTTTGAGCTGAAAATTTACATGCTGTTTTCTCTAAACTATTAGAGCCCTCCTGGCATTCGCAGCATAATACAGTCAGTGCTGGGTTTCCTTACTCTTTGAAGGCTGCTGTGCTGATGGCTATCTGCTTTTCTGCTGGAAAATGTACCAGCCCATGCTTCCCTTTGTCTAGGCTCATTCCTAGTAAAATCATTGTTATTGCGTCAAATACAAGTAGACCCTCACATCTCTCTACATATTTGAATTCGATTATCAAGTTACACACTTAAAAAGAGGACATAGTATTTAAATAACAGGCAGGCTTCCGAAATCTAAACAAATTTAAATGTGTGGCCCAACTATCAAACAAAATTAGTCATTTTCTGGTGACACAAGTATTTGCAGTTCCTGTTATGGTCACTGTTCTTCCAACTGAACTAAAATCAGAAACTTACTCTAACCATTAAGTGTTGTTATAGTTGTACAGACTTGCTGCATCTCACTGAATTATTCTAATTTCAAGTGCACCATAGTTTTGTAATTACTTCATCACTTTGCATAGACTCTTCACTTTAAAAGAGCAATGGTTGGAGGAGGAGAACTGGAGATGAAAGCAACATAGTGATGCGTTGTGAGTGTCTGTGACACATCTCTCTCTTTGAAAGGTGGAATAGGTTGGAGATAATGCTTCTGGTGAGCTTCGTTAAACTGCTGGTGTCCTGTGCACTGGAGATGTGACACTGATCGCTCCACCGGGAAAGGGGGACGAACTGTACCTGCGGGGGCTAGCAGAAATGTGAAACTTTGAATAGGATGGTTAGAGAGCCAAATAACAGTTATTTGAGATGTTTGAAGCAGTCAAGGAGGTTTAGCTCCATTTTCTGTTAAATATAGTTAATGTATTTAGTTCTCCCAAGGCAGTTTCCAAAAACCTCACAATTTGCTTGAAGGCTTTGGCCAATGTGACTTATGGGTTAAGGGCTTTTGAATAATTTTTTACTGCATAGATTTTAAGAATTGCAGTTGAAGTAACAAGCATTAATTGCATCAAAGTATTACTATTTCAGGGACGGTCCTAGTGCAGTGATAAAATCAGCATGAACAAATGTTATTTGGTGGTTACTTCTTTTAGTTTTGTGGGATTTTGTGGTTTTAATATGATCAACGGCTTGCCTTCATTGTGAGGGGGGACACATACATTCATAATTTCCCATTCCTCGGGAATCTCCTGTTTGTGCACCAATTTTCTGCTCACTTTGAGTTATGGAACCATTGCAATGATACGTGAAAAAGTTTGTCAAGTTTGTTATTTAAAGCTCATCAGGGTGGCAGAGTGCCAGTCTGATTTGGTTGATGGGATGTGTCCTTTATTCATCACTTCAGAAAAGATATCTGGTAACAAATTAAATGGAAAACGCGTATGTAAACATAAGGGGGGGGCTGTCTGGGGTCCTAAGAGTGTGGCTCTCATGTCAAAATAAGGACACAGGTGGTGTCTCAGAGTGGGTGCAGGTTCACACAGGTGCTTACCAGTAAGTTGTATTTACTAGCTGCTACCAGACATGCCGTGTGCAATATCTTATCACCCATGAAAGAGGAAAATAGAGTAGAAATTTGCATAGGATAGTTTCTTCTCATTGGAAAGGAAATTGTTGCCTTTTTTTTAATCACTTCAGAGGTTTTAGATATTAAAAATTTATCAGTAGCCATGCAGTGTTTTATTTCTTCTAAAATAGATCAGCTACCTCTGAATATAAGGCTGAATTTTGTTTAATTGTGCTCTAATTTGGAATTGGAGTTGTAAAAATTAGAGTACAAGCCTTTAAATAGATTCTCAGATCTGTTTTGAAACTCAGCTGGAAAAAAGGCATCATCACCATAGCGAGTGATCCAACTTTATGAGCTCAGGTCAGCTTACATCTAGGAACAAAATACCCAGTTTTAAAGGAAGCTTAATTTGTTGCATGCACCCAGCTCTGGAAGGTATTGATGGCATCAGGTGAGTTTTGAATCAAATGAGCCTCTTCTACATATGTTATGGTGCAATTTTTGTAGGAAACTGGATGATGGAGGGTTTTGTCTTGTTTGTTGCTTTTTGAATGCCTCCAAACCCAGGTCTCTGCCCGGCTGTAGGGAATGGAGTGACCTGGCTAATTCTGCCCACAGCCCCACTCATGGTGTGTTGTCTTGGTACCGTGTTGGGCTTACGTTTGCCCCCTGCAGGGAACAGCTCATAACTCCTGAATGCATTTCATAGTTGGTGCAATAACAGCTTTTTTTCTTTTGCTGTACATGTAGATAGTTGGTTGGCTTTGAAAGCTGTATTGATGATGTTTGCAATGGTTTTGTTGGAAAAAACTCCAAGTAAATCCTTCCCTGATTTAAATGAGAAGGTGGTTGTGTCACGAGCTCTTTCCCGGCTCCTGCCACAGCCAGCACCGCAGCCCTCTCGCATTGTCTCCTCTCTCGTGACCAGGGGCAGAGAGGAAGCCTCTTCTACATACATATGTGAGTATTTAAATACCACTTTGTCTAAACTAGTGGCCAGACTCATGCCAGGTCTCTTCCTCTGGTGTTTGACCCAATATTTATTCAATATATAAATCCTTTCATACCTGTGTTGTAGACTGAGATGTCTCTAGAGACACAGAGGATATTTTCTGATGCATCTGGGATGTTGTTGAATTTAAATCTTGGCCTGCTAGGCAACCTCCATGAAGGGATTTGTGCCATCAGTCTGGAGCAGCTGTCACAGTCTCACTGTCATTGCAAATGTATGCAAAGCGAATCACCATTGCCATGTTTAATTCAGCGCAGGATTAGAATGGGCAAGGATGGAAGTGATTGAGTGTTTACACGAGTGAGACAGTCCAGACTGAGAGTTGACTGAGTCTGTCCTTTCCATATTATAGCTGTTCTGAAAATTGCTTACTTCAACTGTAATTCTTCTGACCTCAAAACATTTGTACAAATTGGGTACTGCTGCTGCCTGCAGTACTTTATCCCATGTTATTATAAATACTTTATGAAAATAATCTCTTTGCTAAACTACTTTACTGTCTAGTTCTCTGAGCTGTAAGCAAAGTCCCTCATACCATGGTGCTATGGATTAAAGATTTTATCGTTCTAAATTTAATCCTGTTTTCTTGGTTGACTTCCACGAGGGCTGGAAAAAATAGAGAAGGGGGAGGTTTGCCTGGTGATCCAGTTACTTATGATGTGAATTATAAAATCGTGTAGGTGTGGGGCTCACTTTGGAGCCAAATCTTATGGTTTTGCAAACGATTTTAAAGACCTAGTTGTAGTTAGTTGTGCTTGTAGAAGGTACGTCAAATGGCTGTGTAATTCTTTAAGAGAAAGTTGCACTTTTGTTTTTCCCATGCCTGCTCCTTTTAACCTAACCAGTTACTTCATCCTTCCTGATGCTTCTGCTGTTTCTCAGGAGCAGGAGTCCAGCCCTCCCTTGTGCAGTTTCATGTTCAAGCTGGTGCTGTTGCCTCCTTATATGTGATATGTGAATTAACAATGTATTTTGCATCTTCTCAAAAAATTTGCATGCATAATTTCCTCTGGTTTGCAAGTCTCCTCTTCTTGCTTTCCTATGTTTTTACCAGAGTAGAAGCAAAGCTATAAAGGCAGTAAGATTATTATTTTTCCTTTTTTCCTTTTTTTCACTGAATTTCACTGAATTTTTAGAGTTGGAAGGGACCTTAGAGATCATCTAGTCCAACTCTCCTGCCAAAGCAGGACCACCCAGAGCATGTCAGATGATGCCACTCAGGACTGCATCCTGGCGGGTCTTGAAAATCTCCAAAGAAGGGGACTCCACGACCTCCCTGGGCAGCCTGTTCCAGGGCTCTGTCACCCTCACTGTGAAAAAGTTTTTCCTCATATTCAAGTGGAACGTCTTATGTTCCAACTTGTGCCCATTGCCCCTTGTCCTCTCACTGGCAACTACTGAAAAGAGTCTGGTTCCCTCCTCCTTCAGTCCGCCCTTGAGATACTTATAGGCATTAATAAGGTCTCCCCTCAGCCTTCTCTTCTATAGACTAAAGAGTCCCAGCTTTTTTTTTTTTTATAGCTTTTTTTTTTTACACTATGCTTACTGATGTTAAACGATGGTGCAGATCATGCTTATGGAGGTTTAGGTTTGGAGAATGCAACTTCACGTTTGTATCTTGTTCTGTGCGAGACAGGATAAGCTGTCAGGCATTTTTTTCCTTACTAAGTTTTCTCACTGCTTCTGACTAAATTTCTGATATGGTTTTGGCTTGTTGTTTTTTTGTTTTGTTTTGTTTTTCCCTTTGATTCTGAAAGCACAGCTAATAGGCTAGTTTTCAAGTGGTTTCCCAGAAATGTATCTTGCTCAATTCAGGATTCCTTCCTTATTTGTAGCTATCATTAGTTTCTTACTGTCTTTTTTTTTTTTTTCAACTTAATAGAAAAGCAGGTACTCATTATGCATCCCAAAATCTCTAATTTTGCTTGCTTCTTCTGGTGTTTGCAATTTATGCATAGTTTTGCACTTAAAATATTTGCTCAGTTGCTATTTAAGTTACACATCAAATTTGTCTATTTGAAGAGTATATATGAGCATAAAATTCCTTACCATTTTAATGTGCATCTGAAATGGCAATTAGTGATGAAATTAGACCAGGAAAAATTACCTCACAAGAAGTACAAGATGAAGTGTACTTTGGGGTGGAGATTAAGATCAGGGTGGTTCTTCCGGGGAGATGCTTTCCCTTGCCCTGGGTCCCTGGCCCTGTTTTTGTGGAGAAGCTGGCACATGCTGTGCTCACTCTCCCTGGGGGCCTCTGCTTTGTTTCCCTGCCCCCCCAGTACCTCCCAGTGAGGCTGCTGGCCACAGGGAACAAATAGGTGTCTGATTGTAGGTGGGTCTTACCATATGGTGCTTATTGAAGGAGATGTAACTAATGTTCCCCTATCAAGAGAGAGTACACCACTATTTTCCAGACCGCTTTTGTACTTGGAGAGCGTTGGTTCATGTGATATTTGTGGGTGGAGTGAACAAAGTAATAGGATACGTTTGGCATTGGGTTCTAAAGGAGATGAAAGCAGAGCTGAAAGAGAGATGCACCTCTAAAACCTCACCAGCTCTGCTATCAGTCTCCTATTTATGCAGTTGTGTGTGGAAAATGGTATAAATTTAGGATGTAGAGAAAATATTTCATGTTGTGCGATTTTGTTGCTGAAGATTACTGTAAGTAATGTTTGGGTATAATAAAACTCTGAAGAGACCAGTTGAAAAAAACAAATGACATTGATATACCAAAATTATTTGAAGGGCATATTCTTCCATCTCTCTTGGCAAGCTCATGTGTGGCCTCACAGTTCTTACAACTGTGAAGTCAAACTGTTAATGATCCTCTGGGGAATAAAAGGTGACAAAAATTACATACTAATAGATACCCTGAAAATAGTCTTCAGTCTCGTATTTGTTTTTTTTCTCAATTTTTTTTTCCCCATTAAGCATGAGGCATACTCTGGCAAAAATAGTTTGTGCTGAAATAGGCCAGCAAAGGACACTGATTAATCCGTCCAAATGGAATATTTTATTGCCAACTTTTCTCCAACTTTGGCACCTGCATCATGTAATTTTGTTGGTTTTCTATGTCCTTTTTTCCACCCTTCTCTTAGATCATTTTATTGATTACATATTAAAAAAAAAAGACTCTGCTGCGTCAGCTATTGCATGGGGAGTGATTTGTATGGCACCTCTATTTTTGTAATAGGTTTTTCATCAAGGCATCTACTGCTTGACACAGCAGAAGTGGAAACGACCACTTCCCTGTGTCACTTTGCTTCAAGGGCTCTTTTGGATGAGGATTGTCATGGTAAGAGTAGAGAAATGGATTTCATGGGGGCAGGAGTTTCTAGCTACTTCCATGTAAAATCTGAGCTGAGATTTAAAGGTTTACAAGTGATTTACACAAGGATTAAGAGAAGCCTAAGGTTTTTCTTAAAAATAATTACCAAATTTGGGGTTGTTGGGTCCTCTCAGTGAGTTTCCTGTGAAATCAGATGTTTATGCAACACAGGCCCTTCTTGTTTCTCATACTTTGAGTTTTTTTTATTTCAAAAGTTACAGATGCTTACTTAATTATGAATGTCTCCAGAGCCAGATGATGATGATTAAAACTTGGCATAAAGTACTTTTTAAAACACCAATCTTCACAAGATTCTCTGTAATTAGATAAGTATTCTCCTGACTTCACAGAGAGGAAAGCTGTAAGGGTCCAAACCTGCCTGTGTTTTGGAGTTGCTATCAACTCTTAAGGCTCTTAATAGCAGAAGATCAAGTCCTTCAGTGATTTGTCTGAAGACAAGTAAAAGGGTGGGAGAGTTTGATTGGATCTCGGGTGTTCTCGATTCACGGGCACCTGGCTGATAGCTCAAGATGTCTTGCTTGACATTTCAGCTTTTTCCATTTTACTGTTTATCTTCAAAGGTCATCAACTTGATATAATAAACTTTTAAAAGTTTATTATAATAAAAAGTACAGTAGGTCAAGTTCTACAACCGTGAGCCCTCTTGCTCATAGCTAGTGTTTTTATTTTGACTATCTATTGCTGATAGACAACCCTAGAAATAAAATGGGAGGAATTATGGAAATAAAATGAAATCAGTTGTTACTGTCAGAGGCATAGTGGAGTTGCTGAGAAGCAACTCATGATGATAAGAAAAGTTATAAGTAGAAGGGCTGTAATGTCAAGCTGGTGAGGCAGTTGGACTAGATGATCTCTATGGTCCCTTCCAACTCTAAAAATTCAGTGAGACGTCTGTGTCCTTGGGTTGCAGTGGTGTTGTCGGTGGTGCTAATGTGTCACTGCCAGGACTCTGCAGCCTGGGGGTGCCATGGGAAGGGACCCCTGCCCTCCACTCACACCTGCAGGGTCCACGTGGCTCTTTCACTGGATGGATCATTGCTCTGTCTGGACATCTACTGGTCAGGGCACATCAGCCTGTAGGATTTGGGCTCTTGGGAATAGCCACAAAACAATTCAAGTTTCCTCTCTGCTGCTTTCCACCATCTCCCTTACTAAAGATTCCTTGGTTAACTTTCTATGGCTGATTGATGTCAGGTGATTAATGACTTTCATCTGACATATCGATGGAATTTAGCTGTGGTGAAATACGTCCTTCCCTCCTGTTGTAGCATTCTGCCACTTTCCACAAGGAAGTGCAGGAGGGGTTGTCTTGCTGGAAGCTCTGCCTGTATTTCTGCGTTTTGCAGTGTCCTTGCATTTGGGTCCGTGCCGTGGTACTGAGCTGGAGTGGCAAAGGTTGTTTGCCCCCCTCATCCCCCCGTTGTAGCGGATTGATTCCAGCCCAGCAGCTCTTGGCTCGGGGCTAGGGGTGATGAATTGAACCCTGTGCAGGAGCAGCTATCGGAGATGGGGGAGTCCCACCTCCTCCCCTGCCGTCCCCAGGACCGGCTGATGCAGCAGTAAAGCAGCATGTGGCCCGACTCGTGTGTGTAGTTGGTTACAAAGACGTAGCAGCATTTGCACACACAAACGTGGAGAGGGCTGTGCCTGTTTGGTTTGAGTGTTCCTGCCCCAGCCTGTGCCATCCACGCTTTACCCCTGGTACCTGTGCTCACTGCTTTCACACCAGCAGTGTCACCACCAGGTTCTTACTGCGCTGAAGGTACATCTGTGTCAGGATTGTTTCTTTGCCATGCCAAAGCACAGAATTTTTGTTACTATGAGAATAATTGTATTAAGATTGGGTACAAATGATGTAGCTGTGTAAGATGGTTACTGAGAGTAGCAAGTGGCAAGAAACTTACAGCAAGTGCTGTGCTGATCAAAAAGTTATCAGCCTGGATTTGCTGGTACAATTATGGGCAATTTTTATTGCAATGAGAGGTATTTAAAATTTAAATGGAGTTGACATGTTAATTTGACCTATTTCTCAGGCTTTTGTATTATTACTAAAATGATGTGGGATATTATAACGCAGTCTGCTGCAGAATGGCACTCTGAGGGAAGATTGATACAGCTGTGGTGTTTGAATAGGAAATGGAGCATGGCAAATGCTGAGATAATGCTGTGATCTTCCAGTGTGAAGCGTTGAGTGCGTGGCTTCTGGGTGGAAAGCCACAGCTGTAGTTTGAAACTAGCCCTGCTGGAAAGCGACCCTGTGAAAAGCTATGATACTTCTTGCTGCTTGTTGTTGCGTGAGTGTATGAGGTGATGTTTCCTCTTTTTAAGTAGTGCTGCTAGTTTGCTTATCACTAGGTGCCCTGTTTGCATTCAAACAAGTCAACTTTATTCTAACTGGCAGGAAAAACTCATCGAGCCCTTGTGGAACATTCCAAACTTTCACCACCAAATTCAATTTACTACATTCTTCCTTCTAGAGAGCCTGCTCCCTTGACAACCTCATGTCAGATGATGCACGTACAGACCCTGAGTTTCCCATAACTTTGTTCTTGGGATGACACCAATGGCATTTTTCTCATGATCTTTAAAAACATAGGAGAAAAATAGTTCCTTTTTTTTTTTTTTTTTCAGAAGTGTGAACCCTGCCTTAATATGTTTCACTTACATTTTTATTATTACTATCATCATTCACCCTTGTTAAATTTTTGAGCTGTCATTTCTTCAAGCAAAGGTTTGATGCTTTTTCTGGCCAATTTGCTTTTACTCCTGAGGACAGATTAAGATATTTTATTCAGGCATCAAATGAATTAATTTTATGACTAAGTTGATCAAATTGTGGTTATATTTCTTTTAATTTTGCTTCTTTAGTATCTGAGCGAGCGCTGCAGTTGTGTGCTACCTGTCTGATGTGTCAGTGTCTCATAGAAGATCAGTAAGTAGCCTTTCCTCTCGCCAGAGGGGCTTGGGCAGTTTCAGGTAGTGAGCTACAAGAATGGATTTGCCTGCACTTGGGGTTGCAGAACTCGACAGTGGTTTGATTCTGGCTTTGCTAATACAGAAATCTTTGCTAGTGCTCTCAGCGTCCAAGAATTTTCCTATTTCCACATGGTTATTTCCTGTCTTGGGTGAGGTAGGCTATTTCTTCTGGTTTATCATTTCTAGTAGCCAAGAGAATTATTAAAATAAACAAAAGACAAGGCTGGGTAGGAAAAGGGGATTCACACAGAATGCTTCTCTTGCTGGTTGGGGTCCATTTCTGGATGCCAGGTGGGACCCCGCTGCCATGGAGGCACAGCTTGTGTACATGGAATCTGTTGTGGCCCCTTCGTTATCGTTCCCTCTCTAATAAACGTGCTGTGTTGCACTCCCCTAGTGACTGTCTGTAGCAGGGGTGTGTATGGTGTCCTGTAAGCCAGGGTTCACTGGGATGCAGTGGTTAGAATGGAGTCGCTGAGATACAGTGAAGAATTTGGCATCACTGGAATGCCATGTTGTTGTGTTGGCACCACGTATAAATGATTTCCTCCTCTTTGTTTTGCTATTAATGATCAACCTCAGCTGTTTGGCTGAGTGCTGGAGCGTGCTGCAGTCGGAGTGCTCGGAGGCCTCGCTGCACCCGCAGCTTTGCGTGCACGATTGCGTGTACGTGCCAGAGATGGAAATTGGACATCTAATTACTTTATAAGATTTGTGAACGGAGAATTAGAGCCTGCTTAGCCTCTGCTTGAAAAGTGCTTTCTGTGTGATTTCAGGTCTGCTTCTGCTCTCCTCCCCAGGTCCTTTCACAGATGTTGTCACTACAAACCTGAAGCTGGGCAATCCTACAGACAGAAATGTGTGCTTCAAAGTTAAGACTACAGCACCACGTAGATACTGTGTAAGGCCTAACAGTGGAATTATCGATGCAGGAACATCAATTAATGTTTCTGGTAAGTCACTCAAGCAGTTTCTTGTTTTTTGAAAATGGCTTCTTTTAATCAATTATTTCTTGGAATGCTTTGCAATCTGAAAGTATTTTGTTGAATGTTTATAAAAGCAAGAGGTTGTGATTTTATGGAGAAGCACCATTTCATATATCCTTACTTCCCTTATTCCCAGACTAACAGTAATAGGGTTTTTTTCACATCTTGTTTTAGGAGGAGAAAAAAGGGAGAAACGAGGAAATGTTTGATGTAGTTCAGGGACAGCCTTAGCCAGCCTGTCCAAATCAGCCCTGCCCTCCCTGAGGGATTATTTTTGTACAGCTAGTTTTTGCCAGCTTAACTCCCTGAACCAGCTCAGCACGGGGTCACACAAGTGCTCGTCGGGCACGTCGAGGGAAGAGTAAAACTGCACGGACTGCAGCCAGGCCTGTTTGGGCTGATGGAGGCAGTTGCCAAACTGCCTAATATAACCAATAATGAAAACATTTCCTTTCAAACCATGCTTACTTTGTGTTCCTTGAAGATGCAATATGTTTTGGTGTTAGAAATGTCAAGTGGCTAAATCTTTGCTGTTCCATAGGAGAAGTTAATGATTTTCTCTTGTGAGTCAGTAGCTCTTGACTTGCCTAAGTTTGGTAATGGAAAAGCAAAGGAGTGTCTTGCTTTGAAAGCATAAAGAGCTGAGTATTTCCCCTAAACAGAATGTCTGTGTATTATTAACTTGCTGATGATACATGCTTGAAAGCAATGTGTTTTCTCAATGGCTTCTCCAGTCTAGAATTCTATCAAAGAATTAGTAAAGAATTCTATCAAAGCATATAGTAGTAGTGGCATACTGCCTAAATGAACTCTGACTTTCTAGTTAAGAAAATTATTTCTATAAACATGCAGATTTGTTTCACTATTTAATAAACTTTCATATTGGCACTATAAGAAAAATTGCTTACTGATAGGTTATGTAGTTTGCCATTAGTCTCTTACCAAACTTTTCTAGTCCAGAATCAAAAACTTTGGGAGCTAAAACTGCTGCTTTTTACTTGGAAAAAAAAATAAAAGTATAAAAATCAAGACTTCAGGTTTTTACTCAATAAAATGTAAAATATTTGAGCACGTCACCCTTGGAGGGCTTGCTTCAACAAAATAAAAACTGATCCCAAAAATACTTTACACTGCAACATTAGGAGACTAATCCTATAAATCTTCTTGTGCGTGCCTACATTTGCACGCCTGTTGATCTGTTGTCTTTGGGATTTCTCATGTGCAAGTTGAGCATGTACCCGATGGCAGAACTGTACCTCGCGGTTAGTCTCGGGGGGTGTCCCAGCAGGAGATGACCAGAGCAGCAGGGGCAGGCAGAGCACTTCTGTTGCGGGAGAAGGCAAGCACAATCCAGTAAGCACTGAAGTGACTAATATGTAAATGAAAATGCTCTCTAGAGAGAAACGGAGATTTTTTAAAACTCAGGACAATTCCCAAGTAAAGCTGTCTGTCATCTATACTAGCTGCAGGCAAGCATATTAAACGCATAGAAATCAATGAAGTGATAAGGAAAATTAGCATGCTTTCTAGCTACAAATTATCTTCATGCTATAAAGATGTGGATTCTTTTCATCTTTCAGATGAACTTTGAAAACTGAAAGCCCTCTTCCTTTGCTGGCACATCCCATGCTTTTTTTAGTGTCGTCTTGATCTCAACATTGAGTGTTAAACCTCTGATTACAGTGACCCTTCACCCTGCCTCGAGCAGCATGTAGCATAGGTGAGCGATTTATGAGCCACGGCACGTTACATACCAACACCCCAACACCTCACTTTTCCAGCCTGACTTCCCAGAGGTGTACCAGACAGAACATGGATCTAGTCTCAGGCATGGCTCAGTGTCCCATTATGGGAGATTGCTGTGCTAACCCGAAGCTGTGCTTTGTTTGTGCTTTCATAGCTTTGAAAATTTTCCCTTTCCTGATAGCTTTATAGTGCTTTATGATTCAGTTAGTTTTGCAAAAGGCTGCGGTATACTTAGTCACAAGCTCACATTTGTGTTCTACATATTTTCATGCTGATAACTTGGTAATAATAAGTAACGATCTGAAATTGCCAGTCCTTACATTAACGCTATACTTTGAAATGCAAGCTGTATGTGTTAGTTGTTCTTTAGGTAATGTATTAAGGTGAATTTCTAGGTAGATATGTGACAGAATTTTGGGATTATAAATGTTAATAATAATCTATTTCCTAAAACTTTCTAAACTGAAGCTGTCTATATCTTGTGCTGTGGTTGAAATTCTCTTTAATAGAGGTGTATATACTGCGCTCCTGGTAGCTCCTTTAAACCCTGGATGGGACTGAATTTAGGGGTTGAAGATGGCAGATAGGTGTCTGTCAGGGGCAGAGGTGGTACAGGTGGTGTCGTTTGTTCACACTGGCCCGATCAAGATGCTTCCTGAGAATGGGGAGGAGCTGAAATTGTCATCAGTTGCTGTTGAATATCCTTGGCGGGGATTTTTAGTCTGTTGTAATCTTGCCTGACTGTGGAAGGGCAGTCTGCATGGCCTCCAGGAGGTGCTCCTGCAGTCGCTCTCCACTCCAATCACTGTGTGTCTGTCCCTTTGGCCAAGATGCCTACTGGACAGCATGGGCTGTCCCCAGCACGGTCCCCGGCCTCTGGGGCTGTTAGCGACCACGAGGCTTGGGTCTGCCTTTGTCCGCTTGCTTTAGAAGGATCTATCTGGATCTCCACAGATTCAGCATTTTGTGGTATTACTGAAATATTTACAGGAAGAACTATGTAAACATGGAACAAACATGGGGTGATGCAGGGGATCCTGCCTGTTTGTGGAGGTGCGAGTGTCCTCTGCTCACCTCTGGCAAGGTATACAGCCATCTGAGGCTTGCCTCTGTAGCTGGTTGAGGCATTTGATCTAAAGGTGTCATAAGTGCAGTAGATCTGATCTATCCAGACCATAAAGAATTTCATGCAGTGCCATTTAGAAAATTATCAATAAAGCTAGAAAAGAAAAATAGATTCAGAGGCTATTGAGTGGGCTACTTAAGAGTAAACAGTGGTGTGGTAGATGGAAATGTAATAGCAGGAAGTTACTAGTGACGTTTCTTGAGAATGGTTCTTGGTACTAATCTTGTTTAGTGCTTTTATAAGCAATTCTGGTACAAAGAGTATGCTAAAAACCCGATGATGTTGGGAGGCTGAAGATATGCAGCAGAACTGGGTGTCCTTGAAGACTACGGTAAGAGAAACAGAGGATGAGTTTAAAAGGAAAAACTGCAACATCACATACTTGGGAGAATAAAATACTTCTGCTATAATTGCAAACTGGTTAAATGGAGGGTGACCAAGGCACTGCTGTAACGTGGCTGTGAGGCAAATGTGGTACATGGAAACAGTGCCTGGGTAATGGGAAAGGTCAGAGTGTGAGTGCTATTGTCTGAGGCTCTAGTGAACACCCTGGGCGTACAGTCAGAGCAGCTCCTGCAGAGGATTGGGGCCAGGAGAGGTGCAGGGGATGAATGGGGAGCCTGCACGGCACCGCCCACTCTGGCTCCTTTAGCTCACCAGAAAGCCAGAAGCTGCTGTGATTGATGTCTTGGAGCGCACCAGGAGTAAATGGCTCTTCCCCTTTGATATTTAAGCGTAAGGGCAGCGTTGGTTCAGGACCAAGTAAACAGGCCATTAATAAAAGTGTATGGAACTAGGGGAAAGTTGCTGACGGTCTGAGCAGAGAGACTGTTCTGTTCCCTCTGCTCTTGAAGGCCCTGCTAGATCCTCACAAGTGTTACAGGTGGAGTTGTGCCTCCTTCCGTGTTCCTGGCTTCACATATCCTCTGTTCCTTGAGAGAACAGGTTTACTCCAGTGAAAACCATAAGAGTTTAATGCTGCTGGCATTGTTACTAATGTTGACAGCTGTTTATGAAAAAGAGAGCATTTCAGGTGGTCACCACCTCTCCTTTGCTATCTACAGAGGACCTTGTGTAGCGTACGGGAGGTGCAGCAGGGATGTGTGGGAAAACTGGTACCCATTTCTTTGGAAACACTTTGGAACAGGATGTACATCAGATTGGTCCTTTGTGTTTGAATGTTGAGAGAGACAGGTGGGCTAAAAAGTGCAAATTGTGCTACTCCTCGTTCCATTGACCTGTCAGTGACTTTGCAGTTTTTGCTTCTGGTACTTCAGCTGTGGGGTGACCAGTCCAGAGAGTGATGGAAATAGGCACCTCTGCCTAACAGGCACTAGTGATAGGAGACTTAAAGTTTGTGGTAATCCTTTGGTTTCTTAGAACTCTGGGTTCTGATGAAAGGTGGTTGGAAACTCTTGACCAGATGAGATTACCGATTTGATAAGGCATTTTGTAGGAATATAAGCTTTTCACATAGTTCCTGCAGAAGGTATGGAATTTCTGGTCAAAATGAAAGAGCCATATCCACAGTAGCAAATCCTCCAGCAATTAGGGCAGTTATGTGGAACTGGTCTTTCACAGAAACCCCCAATAGTATGTGAATAAATGATGAAATGGTCTGGTTTCCTCTTGAACAAAGTATATCTTTTTGAGCTTCCATCTGGCTTACGAGACATTTGCTGAATAATTTGTGTCAATGTGGCTTTCATGTATTGATCTAAAAATACAAGTGCTAACAACATTTGTGCTGCCAAGCCCTCTGTAGCTGCTTGCTCTTATGATGCAGTGAGTGGAATTCAGAGCAGCAGCCATTTGGCTTCGGCACTATCACTGGAGAAATAATGGCTTTTTTCAAATGAGCTTATAGCTGCACTCAGCAAAGCAAACTGAAAAAACTGCAGATATGGAGAAGTTCCATAAACAGTGGACAGTTTTGACTGCCCAGTTGGATCTTACATTATATTGACTTGGAATAAGTGAGGTGTCTACTACAGGGGCGAAAAAATGATGCTGCTGCTTTTCAGTCATGTATCATGCTATGCTGCAATCTATGTGCTTTCACAATGCAGTCACTTCTGTTTGGAAAAACAGTTTTAAAAGTAGCTTGTTAATTTTCAAACATTTATTTTGGACTAGTATTTGGTTACTGCAAGGTGAGTTGAAAACGTACAATAATTTTTAAAGCACTTCATCTGAGGCAAGTTGCTGTCTTCCCCTTCTTCCAGCTTTAAAGGGCACGTGGTTGTTGAGAGCCTCATATTGCGTGTGTGATAAAGATGGCACAGCCGTAACACACTCTGCTCATTGAAGGAGGCAAATTGGTTTGACTTGCTTTCATTTGCAATAAATGTGATCTTTGGTTATTGCTTTTATACAACAAAGCCATGCAATTAGTGCACATGAATTTTGGGCATATAATGTTAATAGCACTAGTACTTGAAAGTAATCTTAATTCTTGAATTGCCTCTCTTCATAGTGATTGGATTGAGGGACTGAAGTAGCCTCATGGGCAGTAAAAAGTGAATTTTTAAACCTTACACCATTTTTTATGTTAGCAGTAATTGCAGAATATGCAAGCTTCATCTTAATTTTGCAAAACCATGTTTGTACCAACTGCTTTATGTTCACATAAGCGCTGTCTCATGGTGAGGCCAAACCTGTGTGTGTTAATGTCACAGTAGCTGAATATCCAGGTGTCATTTGCAAAATGTCGGGGTTTTAAGTGACCACTGGGATTAAGGAATATTCCCTGTAAATGAAATATATAACTCCATCTTCAGGTTATTTTAGCAGGTTAGTTCTTTATTCACAAAGGCAAGACATGGAAATTCCTAATATTAAATAAAAAAAATCCCACATACAACCCAAAGCTGCTGTTCCGTTCTCTCTGCCCTCTGCACACAGTCACCTTCTGCATAAGTAAACTCTGGAATGTTTGTGATTTCTGAATGGAGAGAAATACATGTCTTGTATACTTGTATACTGTTCAGAGGTAAAGTTTATACAGCATTTAATGATAAAATTCCAGCTGCAAATTGGCAACAAACTTTCAGCAACTTATTTTTGGAAGAGAGATACTTACACTTGATAAAGCAAATACCAGGAAACTCTTAAACTTTGTAGAGGAAAATTCCATCCTGAGAATTGAACCTCAAGGTTTAAAATGCTTGACTTTGCCTCTGTTGCTTTTCCCTGGCACCATTAGCAGTACTGTGTATACAACTAATCAAAATGCCAGCTTGTTACTTCTGCTCCAAGGATGGAGGAAGGAAAAAAGATGCTTACTTCGACAATTTTCCCCCTCTGTCCCAGAAGATGTGTAAATTATACCATTTACTATAAATTTCTATTATTATCTTGCCATAGTTGTGTACAGAATATTGTACAGTAATCGGCATTTCCAAAATTCTCAGACAAAAATCTAGACAGACTGAAGAAGTCTGTTTCTCTTACCTTCTTTTAAATTATTTTTTTTTTTAAAGTGGTGGTCCTGATCTCAGCTGCTGCTTTGGTCATAACAGACGTACAACTCAAAACCATTTTAATGTTTGTATTTCTCAAATCATAACTACATCATCAGTGCATGAGTATGCACCAGAGCAATGTTAACATAATGTGTTTTGGGATTCTTCTTGCAGTGATGCTACAGCCGTTTGACTATGACCCTAATGAGAAAAGTAAACACAAGTTTATGGTTCAGTCTATGTTTGCTCCAGCTGATACTTCAGATATGGAGGCAGTAGTAAGTATTGAAATTAATTAAAATGGATTTCTTTCTGATTGTATAATTTTATAAGACTTTTTACTGTGTTGCTTAAGGACTGCTGTAAAACCATGCTCGAATATTCCTTGAAAGCTTTGCCAGACTTCCATCTCTGTGCATGGCGAGGTTTTGAGCCCCTGGAACCTTGCACTGAAAGACACAGTGCAGAAGACTTAGTTGGTGTCTGTGGTCGCTTCTTTAGGATGCTGCTGTGGGTAATGGGATACTAAGCCATGAAACAAATGTTAAGGAGTTGTAATTTTTTCAGTAGATCACTTTTTAAATAGGCCAACTTGAACTATATATTCTAATAATGTATAGAATATATTCAAACTCTATGGCATCTTTTGTATTTTGTGCCACTGTACGCTGTCTTGAGTCTTCCCTTGAGCAGCTCCTTTTCCTGGCAGCAACCAGGAGGATGATTTACAGCTATCATATTTTTCTTTATCCCTACCTATGCCTCTTGTGGCTTAGGGAAATGAAAGGCCCTTGTAGATCTTGTCCTGTGGATTACAAATGAGAGCAACAGAAGCATGTAGGTGCTGAAGCAGAGATGGACAAAAACCGTAGAAATGAGACGTCAGGCTATGTTAAGACAACTTGGAAAGGAACAAACTAATGTGTCAGCAGGTGGCTTTCCTACAACAGCAAGATTTGCTACTGCAGGAAGGCACAAGGAAGCTTTCTCTGCTTTAGCTTTTGTTGGCTTGAGAAGAATACTCAGTAGCTATTGAGGACACAATAAAAAAAAGAAAAAATGGCCATTACTCTAAATTGTGCAGCTTGGGTGTGTTTGTATGTATGTGTATTACTTAAAAACAAAACAAAAAAAACCCCAAAACCTCAAAGTGGCTTTTTTAAAGTAGTCTTTACACAATGCATCTTTTGAATAGCTTTTTAAAGCTGCAGTGCTCTACAGAGTTAAGAATTTCCCTTCTGAAAAAGTTTTATGGAACTGTGTTTGTTTAATGGCCTCAAAATAAGATCCAGTGGGAGAAACAGTAAGAGTAATAAAATGTCTGCATCACTAGAAAGATAAGCCAGTCTGCCTTTCTTTCTAACTCTTAAAAATTAAAGAGTTACTTTATACTATGAAAAACGTTATTCTGCTAGCAAAGGACGTTGTTTAGGATGTAGAAGGCCGTTGCAGTTTTCCAGAGCTCTCCAGACCAATACCATTTATTTTCCTATAACGCTTGGTCAGTTCTCAGTTTTGTTACCACTCTCCAAATCTCTTCCTATTTGGGATAAACAGGTGAGACAAATTACCGGGGTACTATAAAGCTTTCAGCACTTCACAGCCAGCCAACGAGCCTGAAATAGAACTCTGACTCCTGGCAGGATGAGCTGAAGCCCAGCCCGGCTGTTCCAGATGAGTCAGATGCTTCCTCGGGTTGCAGAGGGCTCCCCATAACTTGGCACCTACTCGGGCTGTGCTGGGCAATGCTGTGCTGCCGGAGCTGTGGGCGGAGAGAAGGGGAGTGTGAGAGCTCTGCCACATCAATGTGGATGCTTCTTGCTGTGTGTCGCTGCTATGAATCAATCTTTTCAGTTCAGGGTTACAGCTGATAGCCAGCAAGGATTTCTAACTGTTAATCCCTAGTACGAATATTGGAAGGAAGCTTTATTATGGTAGACTCCCTAGTGGAAGGGGAGAGAAGGATGAGAGGGGAAGTTACCGAATTACTCCTTCCGATATGTAGTGCATCTGTTATTGTTTAGAGACTGATGCTGAAAAATAAGGAGGAGGAAAACAAGGGCAGGGGGAAGAACAGTCCTATAATTCATACCAGTTAGCAAGAAAATCTCACGTGAAACTTACAAAGCTTGAATAGGAACTCTGCTGAACAAAACACAACGACCATTGCTACTGACTGGGGGTTTTGTTACCTTTCCTTTCCTTTGAATGCACCCTCCAAGTTTGTGGGGGGCTTTTTGTTTTGTTTTTTAATCAAGACCATAGCTCCCCCTATCTATGCTAATTACTCTTTCAAAATTCCCAGCTCTCTCAAAAAGTATCTGTGTAAATTTCAGATTATTTAGAATTATTTCCTTCCTAATATCTGGTCATAGTATCTTTATGATACCACTCAGTTGTATATTCATTGTGTCTGTGGTTAATGGTAACGTGATAAACACCTGTGGGATTTTTCCCTGAATAAGGTGAGGTATTTGTTTACATAACTTACTGCATTTTCCCTCTGCCTTAGTATACTAATATGCTTAATAGTAAATTAATGTTAAATTGTTCCAGTGGAAAGAAGCAAAACCGGAAGAACTCATGGATTCGAAACTTAGGTGTGTGTTTGAGCTACCAGCGGAAAACGATAAGCCTGTGAGTATTTTCAGATGCATATTGAGTGTTTTAACTTAATACCACAGTTAATGATATAAAATGGCATGTTTACGCAGACAGCTATATAAGCAAAAGACAGAAGCTGCTATTTCACTGCCTGGATGGCATCAGCCTTTGAAAATACAAAACTATTTCAAATGTTTGTGATGATTAGTGTAACTAGCAGCCAATTTGAATAATGTAAGTACAACAGAAGTGCAAAGAAATCTTTGAGTTGATCTATTTTTATTGAATGAAAGATCATGTAGTATAAAGACTATTTTTAAAAAATTGAAATATTCTGATTGATGGTCATAAAGTTTAGAGTTTATGCTGAAGCAGTTATCAGCAAAGTCAATCTGTCTGTCCAACCCTCTCCTTTTTTCCTTGATACAATACTGATTTCAGCAAGTACATTGTAGGAAGCTAGTAAGGAAGACCAGAGTGTAGTTAGGGATTATATTGTGATGAGCAGCAATGATGTTGTAGGATCCTTTCTGGTGAGGCTAATGAAGCACTGATTAATGTCTAATGGCAGTGAGCAGTGTCACATGTAGAAGCAGAGCGCCTGTGTGTGTTGTGCTTGTGGAGGAAAGGGGCAGAGAGCAGTAATACTCCATAAGCACTGTCAGCAAATGCGTTCCATCCCTGCTCTCAGACATGGTCTAAGGATATTTCCTGTTCCGCGTACACAGGGACTGAAAAGTCGAGGTCATTCTGTCTGCACTTATTGCTGCTGATCTGGTGTTTTCTGTGAACAGGAAAGGAAGTAAAGGTTACAGGAAGAAAAATGTTGTTTATCTCTTTTGACACAGGCACGTTTCAGGTGTGCACAGACAATTTTACTTGATTCTTCTCCTAAATATCAGGTGTGTGGTGTGGTGTTAATAACTAACCAAAAATCACTCTGTCCTTTTTTAACAGCATGACATAGAAATAAATAAAATTGTATCCACAACTGCAACAAAGACAGATTCCTCTGTAATGTCTAAATCAATAAGTTCTTCTTTGGATGACACTGAAGTTAAGAAAGTAATGGAAGACTATAAGAGGCTTCAAGTAGAAGTTCAGAGGTTACGGGAGGAGAATAAACAGTTTAAGGTAAAGGTGGTTTGTTTTTTTTTCAGATTTACCCCTTTCCTGAAAAAGAAGCTTCCGACATAAAGGTTTGGTTACTTGTCCTTGGGACAATATTTTAATATTGTCTGTAAATTAAAAGATAATTTAGGCTTCTCTCTGTAAACTGAGAAAAAGTGTTAAAGTCAGGGCTTTGTTTGAAAGCAGCATACAAGTCATATAGTCAGAGGAACTGGTTGGATAGCAACCCAAAGTAATGAATTCTCTTTTTTTTTTTCTCACCTAATTTTCTCAGTCGGAATTAAGCATTCAGTGTTGCATTTGGCCCTGTTCTTGTAAACTGGTGGGAGCTTGAGGGTAGTGTTGTGCAAATACTGAGTGTTTTAGTAATTATACCTGTTATATGCAGTTGAAATGACCAAAGTAAGACAGATGAATGGGAAATATGCTTCGTGTCATATCCAGGATGTCACTGTGAAATCGAGAAGCTTTTATCACCATGCTGAAAAACTCCTTTTACAGTAGTTGTATTTGTTGGAAATGTCTAGTTTCATAGATAACAGGACCAATGAAAACTTGGAGTTTGTGGCTGTTAAAGCCCAATGAAAGGAACTCCATTATGCTGGCTCTGATGCTGCTTGGCTGCCTGATGCACGAGGAAATTCTTTAAAAGTTTATAACCCGGTTTTGTTTTGCATATAGAAATAATACATGGATACAGCTGAGGCATGACCTCAACTTCTCCTTGTGCTCATTTTGCCAGTCTCTCACAATACTTGAAATACTATATTATTTTGTTTTATTTTGTTGCAAATCAGTCTTGAATAGGAGATACCTAGAACTGAGCTGATGTCTTACAGTAACATCTTAAAACAGTGAGCTGTTTGTTCCCTCTGTGGAATGCTAGAAGCATCTGCAAAACATCAGAAATCAATGTTAAATTACTGCCAGCCCCCAGGTGCTGTCAGTGCCAGGCTAGGTTCACTGTCAAAAGGAAGTTACAATTTTTAAAATTACAATGTGTTTGTAGCAGTAAAATTACTATATAGGTAAAAACCATTTTATTGTTTATAAAAGTCAGTTGTCCCTATCCAGACTTAGAGTAGTATTGAGGTATCAGGTAGTCAGTGACTTTCAATAAATAAATAACAAAATATAAATAAGGCTTTCCTCCAGAACCTTAGGTGCCTCTTTACAGTCAAAAGTGACACTGACATATGCTGAGCCTTTGGAATTTCACTTTGCAGCCTTAAAAACTGTCAGAAGTAACTTTTAGTACAATTTTATTTTTGAAAGTTTTTAACTTACAGACTGGAGGCTCTTGCTTCAGTATCTTATACTTTTGCACTGCAATATTACATTACATCAAGTCTAATGCTGCTGCTTCAGCTGCGTACGGGTTGGGTCGCAAAGGGCTCACTCTGCTGCTCCTGGGGGGTGTGTGTGAAGGGGGTACACTAATACACGGCTGTATTCACAGCAGTTCGGGTCAGGGTGTGGGGAACGTTGGCTCCACTTGACATGGGAGTATCTGGTGTTATGATGTTGTTTTATCTGCTGTCTCATACATCTTTAAATTAAAAGAGCCATCAAACTCATACCAAGAGAATATCCTAATTATTGCCATTAGTTTCTTGTTGAAATGTCAGCACTAATGTGATGTGGGAAACAGATTTCCCTTCAAATACTGGTAAAATTTGCTTGTGACATTTAACTAAGGGAATGATGAGTAGAATTGCCCTAAAGTTGCATATTTTTCACAGCCTATCTTAGTTACATTGGAAAGCATTTTCCCCAACAGCACTGTATTTGCTTTCAAAGCAAGAAAAGCATCTTCCTGCCGTTCCCTCCATCATGGGGCTTGGAGCTCAGGAGCTGTCTCCAGACTCCAGCTGTGTTCTTGCAGGCTTCCTCCTGGCTTCCTGCCACCTTAGTCACCGAGAGAAAACTCCTGAGCGTGTTTTGTGCTCTGGTGGTCGAGTAGATTGATAACCCCTCTCCTGCCTCACTGCCCTTCCCTCCTCAGAGTTATCTGGGAATCACAGGAGGGTTTGGGTTGGAAGGGACCTTAAGGCCCCCCCAAGTCCCACCCCCTGTCCTGGGCAGGGACACCTCCCACCAGACCAGGCTGCTCAAAGTCCCCTCCAACCTGGCCTTGAACGCTTCCAGAAATAAGAGCTGTAAATTAGCTTTCACCTGTTTTATTATGTCCATCTAAAATAAATATGATAAGGGTGAATATTAAAACTCTTTTCAGTAGAAATAATCAATATATCTTCCTTTAGGAAGAAGATGGACTGCGGATGAGGAAGGCGCCCCAGACAAACAACCCAATATCTGCTTCTGCAGCTGCTGTCAAGGACGAAGGGCTGAGCTCCAGACTACTCGCTTTGGTGGTTTTGTTCTTTGTCTTTGGTGTAATTATAGGAAAAATAGCCTTGTAGAGGCAGCATGCTGGAAATTGTAAATTGGTTTGATGGTTCTGCCATATCATTGGATTAAATTTATTCATAACAATGTTTAAAAAAAATTAATGTATGACATCTCACAGGTCTTGCCTTTAAATTACCCCTGCACAAATACTATGTAACATAATCTAGAAAGTTTAAAATGTACAATGAGTGAATGAATGAATATTCTTCAGTGATGGAAGGGGGGAGAAAATCATGATTTAACACTACAACAGAATATTGTATATGTCATTTTAAACATTCTTAGACCCTGCTACATGTTGCCGGATTACCTCTTTTAAAAAAGAAAAAAAAAAAAAAAAGGAAAAAAAAGGAAAAGTAGAAAGAACTATTCCTCCACTGCTGGAGCTGGCCCTATTGGATGTTTAGAGCTGGGTTAGGCAGGAGGTGTTGATAACTTCTGTAAAATACGTTAATCCACCATTCTGCTCATAAATTTAACAGTTTCTGTCAGTGTCTTCAACTCTGTGCAAGTTACCAATTTCTTGGCACTTAAATGAATAGTGAGAAGCTGAAAAGACTTGTCTGTGGCAATGCTGAATGTGCTGGGCATCATCAAGGCATATCTTGACTGGTGTGACGCTCATTTGGAATAGAGGTCAACACCGTGTTCTCATGAGGGGACCAAGCTACATTGCTGTTGGTTCATTTAGTTGAATTAAAGTGTTATTCAGAGATGTTTAATGCATATTTAACTTATTTAATGTATTTCATCTCATGTTTCCTTATTGTCACAAAATTGACTAATTCTATAAGGTATGAAAAGGCACCTGTTTAAAGCCAGTGACTAGAACTAAAAATCTGCTGCTGTAGTAATGCGCGATTCTTCTGCCTCCTGGTGTTTTGGGCACTACACAATTGTTGGGAGTTTTGATCATCTGAGCATTGGAGAAACAGTGGTCAGGAAACTGGTTTTGTATGTAAATAAGTCTATCTAGGGGAAAAAAATATTAGTAGTAAACTAGTCCTATGCCGTAAAAGACCAATCCTGTTTGACTATGTAGCATCTTAAAAAAGAAAAAAAAAAAAGAAAAGAAAAATTAAATAAAGCCCCCAAATTAATGTTTCCTTTGTTACTTTTGTTATGTACTCACAGTTTTAGAGGGGAGGAGGAAACGGCATTCTCTGTCAAAATTTAGTTGGTTTATGGCATAAGGAAGCTTGTGGCCTTGTTTGAGGATGATTTTTTTTTCCAGCCTAATTTTGAAATCAATCCAAACCAGCCCATGGTGAGCCTGACACCCCAAGTGCTGCTGGAGGTGACTGCACTGGCTGCCGAGGGATGAGGTAACTCCCCGCTTCCCAGCGCGGTTGGGTTTGGCAGGTAATGTGCTTGATCACATATTGAAAGGAAGGTTAAGGTTAATTCTGTTTCTGTGCATACTTTCAGTAGAAATTACATAAACTTGATGTGTTTGAACATATTGAGCTTCAGTAGCTGAAATCAGTTTTGAGCAGGTAAATTCCCGAATGTTCTGAGATGGTGGGTCTAGAACTTCTCAGAGGCAGTTTTTGTAAGAGCTTTCAGGATTATGGGATGTCTTTGATTCCTTTGTTACGGCTGTGATTTCTGGAGAAAGGCACTGGGGCTGCAGCCCGTCTGCTGTGCTCGCCAACCCTTCTGCTTCTCCCACCATGCCCTCCAGGGTCTCCTGCTTTGCAAGTGCCCCCAAGGAGAAGTGAAATTTTATCTGAGGTTTAATAAGAAAATTGGAGAAAAAATCTGAACTGGTGTGTTCAGCTTATGAACACAACACTGAAGTACTTCTGGAAGATCCAACAAAAATGAGAGGTGAAGCTTTAGCATTTTAAAGTGCTGTGCCTTGTCTGCTCAGGGTGGAGGTGACAAAGCAGTGACAGTGCCTGTGGAGGACAGGGAAGGTGGGAGATGAGCTGGGAAGGGGGAAGCAGAGAGTTCAGCCTCACAGAGGGGGCAGACCTGCCCTTCTACTTTCTGGGCAGTAGGAACTAAAGAAACCTTTTACATGAAACATTCTAAAAGAACCTTTTCAGAAAGACAAGGTTGTAAGGGATGTTGCAAAATTTAGTTTTCATGGCTTTGAAAAATATAATTGCGAAAGCTCAGTCTCCCTCAGTAAAGACTATGCACTGTTTTTTTAAGGGGCTGTAAGCATTTTGATCTCACTAAAAATGAGTTCTCAGAAGAGCTAAATTCCTTATTTGCTTTAAAAAAAAATAAGTAACTTTTTTTGAGTGCTGTGAAAAGCAGCTCCAAAAAAGTTTGTTTTAAAAAAAATATTGCTGTCTTTGGAGGTAAAGGGGGAGGATGGAAGCTTTAAAGGGTCTCTCGGGAGTGTGTCTGCAATGATGTTTTGGGTGAGTTTTACACACAGTTATGTACCACAGGGTACCTTGGCTCAGGCAGCCTCTGGGTGAAGGGGGTCCAGCAGAATGTCCCCCTCCCCATGTTCACTGGTCACTTCTCCATGCTTTGGGACAGCTTGGGACTCGAAGTCGTTTGCGAGCAAAGCCGTTGCTGCTGTTTCACTCCAGGGTTACAGAGGCCCCAGAAACACACTTGTGCTCCACTTGGTGCCTCACAAGTGCGCGACTAAAGAGACCCAACAGGAAGGACCCTGGTTAAGGATCTGCTGGTCACAGCTATGGTCTGAGGGGGCCTGACCTGCACCACCAGCTCTCAACAAGGCTCTTAAATTAACTACTTATATTTTGGAACTTAAAAAAATTCTGAGGTCTTTCCTAATCATTTCTGACGACAGCCTGAACAGACAATAGCACTGAATTGTCTGGATAATGCTTTGTTTTTCCTGAGCCTAAAAGAAAATGACTGATGGGTGGAATCCTTATTACCTGTCTGGCTGACCGGAGCCCTTCATATGCAGTGGAAATAAAAATAGGTTTGTTTTTTTTCCCAAGGTTCCTAAAAGGCCAGTCTGTAGATACATTGCAAAAATATATTGGATGGATGTTCTTAAGCCACCTGGATCTTTTGTAAGTTGTTTCTTACGCGATGCCACCAGAGCAAATGTTTTTGTTAAGTGTTCGTAGAAAGTGAATTATTCTGGAGGGCATTATATATCTTTGGAAATTATGCATGAAACATACAGTTTCTAAATAAGATTATTGTTTGGTGTCCTCACACAACACCAGATATTAGAAAACTGTAATTGATACATGATAGTACAACTCAAGTTATTTCTTTATTTAATTATTGTCCCTGCTGTTCTTTTAAGATACCCACCTGCATATCTGTTCACTGTTAGTGTTTGTGAAGGCAGCAGAGGCTGCTCGGGTAACCTCAGCTGCGGAGTTTTACCATCCTGGCTGCACTTGGACAAATTTGATATAAACAGGTATCTGAAATGCCTTGAAGCCTAGCACTGGGAGATGGATGGAAGATGGTTTCTACTGTTCCCATGCAGTTCCCCACATCCTAAAGCCAGTATTCGGTGCATGAATGCTCACCATTGCTCTGTGGTGGTGGCTGTGGCTGCAAGGCTCTAGCAATGGCACGTACGGGCTGGGAGCCGCCCCTCCAGCAGCTATGGAGTGGTCTTGGAGAGTAAGGAGCAGGATAGAGCCCTGTCTCATGTGAGAGGGATTGATGTACCACAGTGGAATTGTCTAAAAATAAGAATTATAATAGCTTGATGGTGGTATTCCATGTTACTTTTTTCTCCTGAAATGCTGTCAGTGGGATAAAGTTGGAACCTCACTTTGGAAATCGCTTGAGTTTCTTCTCACCAATAAAGGATAAAGGGTTTCTCTTCGCTGCACATGTAAACTCACAATTCTTGTTACAGTCTTGACCTCGTGTATTTACACAGTGGTGTGCACGCAAACACGGATCGTTAATGTCTTAAGATAGTTGGTGTTGCAGTTGCCTAATGAAAGAAAACTCTGCCATCCCTTTTCTCTGGAAAATGTGTATGACACTGTCAGCTCTTAATTGGAACACTCCTTAATTCTCAGGCACGATAGTGACTTAACTGTAGTTGTCTGGTTTTGGAAACTATACTTCTCTTGCTCTCAGTGATGTTCTGAAATGCCATATCCTGAGTTTTGTTTTCTATGTAAAACACTGAGAAAAAACGCAACCAAGAATCTCTCTATTTGAAATTAAAGAATCTGTGAGAAGAGCTCTCTGAAGGTCACATTTGGGGTGGCTGCTGGGGAGCTGTGGTGGCGCATCGCAGTGGGACTGGAGCCACTTGGGTGGCACCTGGCGCTCGTGTCCCGAGGGAGCCAGCTGGGAGGGATGGGGGTGAATGTCAGTGAACACATTTCAGATCTCTTTTTTTGAGTCAGAAACATTAATATAAAAAGAAGAAAGCAGTCTGTACAGGAGTGAAACTAGTTCAGTGCTGTATGTTGAGGTTTCTGTTCCTTGTGATCAGATACATGTCTACAGATCTAATTTACTGATCAGAAAATATTTGTATAAAGCAAAGTTTAGGCATTTTGGAAAGAAAAGCAAGTACTGAGCCAGGCTGCTCGTGTTGTGATGAAACCTCGCTGTTCTCTGGATTTACTTGATGATAAGATGGCAATGGGATGCAATGCTAGCATAAATAACCTGTTAGAGTTAGATAAATAGTGGGATTTATTGTTCAAGCAGGGCGATGCTGATCCTTTGGCCGTGTCCAGTGAAGATTTCTTCATGTTGCGATGCCAGCCCCCGGCACTGAGCGGCTGCCTGGCGGGCGTCCATGCAGCAGTGACATTACTCACTTTTATTTTGATTAGCTTCAGAGTGCAAAGTAGCTCTGTGTTTCCACTACTCAAATCTGCTTAACTATAAAATTTGTTTTATTCATGGGTTGATTTTTTTTTTTACTGGATAAATGTAGATTGTGTTTTAAATTAATACAAGTAAGAGCCAGCCAGAAATCCTGTACATAGAATATTCTGATAAGCACAGGTGTGCACACCTCCAGAATGGCGATACACCTCTCATTTGTTCCACCATTTCCTGTGCCCTCACCTCCTTTTACAGAACTGCTTTCACATTTGAACTTTGAGGAGTAAAACTTCACTGAACTTCCATGAAGCTCTCTTTTGCCTCCTGCTCCCGGCCAAAGTTTGTCCTGAAGCCTCTGCAAGTGGGAGCTCCAGGAGGGAGCTGTGAGTGCGGAAACAAGGCTGCTTTTTCTGGAAGCAAACTTGAACTTTGGATCTTTCCTCCTGTGATCTGTCATTAGAAAACAGTCTTCTCCAGATGGCAAAACAAAAGAGGTTAAGAAAACAAATGAATTAAGAAGAACTAATTGAAGCCCCATACTACAAGTTGAGATTATACATCTGGTGTTTCTGATTCTACGTTGGTACATTTCATTCTTATTTAGTAAGTTATAAGTTTGTGATATCTTTTGTCAAGATTTTGAAGTGCCTCTGAAGAATTGAGGAACAGCCCAGAGTGAAGAATTGTTCCTGGTTTAGCTGTACTTTTTTTTTTTAATCAAATCTTTTTCTTCGGTGGATAAACTTGCAAGATTAGAAAAGCCTCTTGAAGCCCCTCCTGTTTGAGTTGGCCAAATTCCCACACACCATTATGTGGATGCAGCGCCTCTCTCGCATGGTTGTGAGGGCTGTGGGGAGTTTGCTGCTCGCGGCGAGGGGCGGACGAGCCCCGGGTGCCCCCGTAGACGCTCCTGGGGTGCTGGGACTGCCCGGGGGTGGGTAATGCCGCCTGACCCCAGACACTGAGAGCTCAAGTTCTCTTAGGAGACATACAATTAGGTTTTTAAAAGTTGAACTTAAAGAATGGTGTGGGGGGCGTGACCCAGGTGTGCATCAGGATTGAATCCTTGATGTCCTGCGTCTGATACCCCGTCCTGCCCTGAGGGTCCCGTGTGGGGAGTCACCGCCAGCTGAAGCTGCAGTGTCCGATGGCTCTGGGAGGCCACACACAAGTTTGAGCGGCACCAGGAATTTTTGCCTCAGCTCTTTCTGTGAGGGCTGCAGCCTCCCCTGCCCAGTTTCTTTTCTGATCTGTTCTGCCTGGGCTCTCTCCCTTCCCCTCAGCCCTTTGGTTCAATCCCAGTCATCCCCGTTTGTGGTCCTTGATAATGGAACCACTGCTCAACCCAGTATCTTTAAATGGCTTTTTCCCTCTGCTGCCTGTTTATTTTCCATCCAGTTTCTATTCCCGTGGCCCTTCTATTCCTCACTCACCCCGGGCTGTCTGTCCTGGCCATGGGGCCAGAAGCATCCCTGGCCCAGCCCTGCTATGTGGCTTCTCCCACCTGGGTACCGCTCTCCGTCCTACTGCCTCTTCCCTCAAACTTGCTTCTTCCTCTGCGCTCCTCAGAGTCTGGAGCAGCGAGTCCTGTCACCAGCTCCTCTGTGTCTCCAGCTTTTGGCTGCTGCCTCACTGCAGTGGGTTTATTTGTGGTAAAGGGATGGCTCTTGTGTTCCCTGTGGACTCTTCACAAATGCAGCACGAGCTCAACCCTGTTAACGTATCCAGCAGAGGTTTAAAACTTTTTTCTGAGTTTTGTTTCAGTTTAAGAATTGTTTGGGAAGTCTAAAATGCAAAATACATTCTAAGGCATTTTACATGGCCCACCTTTACATGGGGGCCATGAAGGTGGCTAATTGAGAAAATAAGTTAATTGAAGGGGAGAGCAGACCCAGGACTGTGCGTGCCTGGCAGAGACAGCTCTTGCTTTAGGTTGTCCTGCCTGTGAGAGAAGCGGGAATTTGCAGAGGCAACACAAGTAGCTTAGTGATTGTGAAGAAGGCGTGAAAGGCTTTGATGCTCAGACTCAGTGCAGGAAGCTACTAAATGCATTCTGAGTGTTTCAACATTTTTTTTTTGCTTTTCTCTGCTTTTTTGAGTGGTTAAAAGAGATTGAACTTTTGAAAAGTGTTATATCAGAGGTGAATGGGGAGGAGTTTCCCAGCTCTTGTGGGTGCTTGGGTTTTCTTCACAGGTACAATAAAAAGGTACAGATTTGTTTTACAGCTGAAAGGAATCCAGTAGTTAGGACTAATGTTTGTTGTCTGTGTCCCAGACTTGCTTTTCTAATTCAGCATTAGACACGAAACATGAAGTTATTTGGGTTTGTCTTGTTGATGTCAGATCAAAGAACCGCAGAAGCTGGGGGTTCCTGTGGGATTCCCATTACCGTTGAGCTGTGCGTGCGGCCACGCAGACTGCTCGTAGAGGTAACCTCTGCTTCAGAGGGGCTTAGCGGAGCAAATTTCATACCAAATCTGGGAGTGAAGGAAAAATTCAATGCACACCTGAATTAGAATTGGCAGATTTCTAAGTGAAAGCTATTAAATGGCCAAAACCCCAAGAATTTTGCAATCAAGATGGGGGACAGCTTTGGCTAACTGTCCATCAGGTTTCAGTGATGAAACAAAGGGAAAAATTAGATTTAAAGTAATATAAAATAAATAAAAAGGGAAGCAGACAGCAATCAACTCAAAATGAGCATTATGCAGAAAATTAATAAGAGAAGCAATAGCCAAAGGAAGAGAAAAATGGGTGGGAGGGTGATGAAGAGCTGAAGTTGAGAGGAAATCTTTGCAGTAGGATAAGGACCGTTACTATATGCAGGTGGTAAAACTGCTGGTGATGGTGTCAGAGAACTGGAAGGGTGATGTCTCTCATTAGCAATGCTTAATATTAAAAACTAACCTTTTTAAAGTCCACAGGTGTAGAAGCCATGTATCAGTGCCTGTAAGGGAGGCGCCTGGGCAGCCTCTGCCGGTGGGTGAGGACGGCAAAGGGGAGAGGGGCTTGGCTGGACACCCCGGGAGGGAGGGAAGAGGAGGTGGGTGTTAATGAAGAAGCGAGATGCGCCTCATTTCATTCTGTCTTTGGTTTGTGGTTGCCTTTGGGATTAGTATCAGCCGAGTGTGTCTGGGCCCCCGCAGCGCTTGGTGTTTTCTGACGTTCACACCTTTTAGAAGGTCAGTCACAGAGAACCGCAATGAAATGGGGATGCTCTTAGAAGGGTTCTGCTGGGAGCCGAGACGATTCAGGGTTCCAGGTCACTGGTGAAAATTGATAGAAAATCACTACTGATAAAATGTTAACATGAAAAAATGTCCACACCCAGGACCAGAGTGAGTAAGAGCTCCATGCTTTCCCAGTGCTGTCCTAGGGTGAAAGACTAATAAATAGGAATGTGTTCTTGGTTTTAATTGCCGTTAGCAGTAAGTGATTATACTTCTGTATGTCTCAGCTGTGAGAGCTGGGAATTTTGGATGCAGTTGGATATTTACATTTTAAAAGAGAAGCTGAGTAATTGGAATGGATGCAAAAAAAACCTCAAAAATTACTGGTAGAGTGTGAAAATGCCTTAGAGAGGGTGAGAGAGAAAACTCAGTTGGCTGAGTTTATCTACCAGAGTTGAGAATGGCTTGATTAGAGTACACAAGTACCCTCATGGGGAGAAGATACTGAACACTGCAGCTTTCTGATGATCAAAAGTGCAACACAAGAATCACTGACTGGCAATCAGAGCCAGGTGAATTCAAATTGGAAAAAGGTACAAATTCTGAAGAGAGAATAACCGTGTAATTTAAGAATGTTTCTCCAAAAAACTGTGAACAGAACAATAAAAGTTAAAATATTTATGCAAATAGCTTTTTCATGGCTTTTTGTCTTCCAGAAGTGTGCTCAGAGTTGGGGAAGCAGAGGACACTGGCAAGGGTGTTGCAGGGAGGCTGGGTCAGTGTCACCCCCATTGCGGGGCCATGTCCAAGCATCCAGCGCTTCTGGAGCCAGGTGGGACGTGGGAGCTCTCCCAGGGGCACCCCCGTAAGATGTGGTATCTTGGGGCTTTTTACTCCCTGTTAATCCCATCACCACCCTGGCAGGATCCATGGTCTTGGAAGTTTTTACACCATGCGACGCCAGACCACTTGCTAAGTTTAATACGTTTCCATACTATGTAAATGAAAAAACCAAGTGTCTGTACACAAATCTCATTCTTGGGGGTAAATATAGAGTAGGAATTGCCTTCCCTCTTCTCCACCTACCCACCAAAGGCAGCACGAGGCCCTGTTCTGGCCATCTTTGGGCCCTGCAGAAACACGTACCGTTGCTGATGGGAGTCACAGGAGCCTTTCTCTGGGCTGCAGCAGGTCATGGCTACGGCACAGGGCCAGGAACCGTGTCTGCTGCAGAAAACGTCCTGCCGTGCCTGTGGCTACAGGAGCTGGGGCTGCGCTAGCTCGGGCTCCCCTGACGGGGACATCCCACAGCAGATGCAGTGGTCCCCAGGAGGCACTTCAGTTCTTCAGACGTTTGCTCGTGGATCTCCACGCAGCAGCAGGCAACGAAACACGACGACCCTCAGAACCAGGGAGGTGTTTTGGCTGCTGAACTAGCCCTGGAGAAGTCTCCTCCACTGATGGCAGAGGGAGCCAAGGTTAGCCTTTTTGTCTATCATCTTAGAAGTATAACTGTTTATGTGTATGATTGATATCTGATCATGCCTGAAGCGTGCAAACATGATGACAACATTCATGTCACAATTGTATGCATTTAATAAGCATCTCATTTGAATTATTAGTTAATGTACAGATTCCCCAAAAGTATTTTTATGTTATAAACCCCATAATTTATCTGAGTACAAGCTGCAAGTTCATAAATACAGCATTAAGAAGATAGCTATTGCATAGCTGGTTTAACAAAATGTCCTTTGTGTGTAAGATACATAGGCTTATCTGGAGAGGGTTTAGCTACTGGGAGGAGGTCTTCTCCAAGTAAATTACATGCTTCTTAGCTGCAGCAGACAGGGAATGTCATTTCTTAGTTTGTGCTTCTTGTCAGTAGAAATCAGCTTGACCTGACTGTGCTCTCTGATTGGAGCATTTCCTCAGCTCGTTGCTCACAAGAGGCAGGTTTATGAACCACCTTTACAGGAATGGGGCTGGCAGGGACACTTTGATTGAAAGGGGACCTGGAGTAACGACTGGTGCTCCAGGACACTCACTGAAAAGGTGACAGTGACAATACGTGGCCTGAGAAGATTTGTAAGAGATCTTCTGCTTCGCTGGGCGCGTGGTGAGCGGGAGCCTCTGCCTGATGCCCCAGGCGTGTGGGGACAGGGGGACGCTGCTGAGGCACCAAAGCGTGGGCCAGCGCCGCACTGGAAGAGCCAGGATAACACCGCTGGGATGCGGTGCCTGCAGTGGGAGAACCAGGATAACGCCGCTGGGATGCGGTGCCCACGGATGGGTAATGCTGGAGGTTGGAGCAGTTGTGCACAGAATCCTTTTCCATTTACTGTATCTTCTCTCATGAGTGGGGACAGGTGTCTGTCCAGGTAACGCTCTGCAAGGGCTGCTTTTTGTACATACTTATTGGAGGAGTGTGTGTTGCATCATTGTGTGTGTGCGTACGCACAACTGCAGAAAATGTCTGCAAGCTGGGAAAGGCGTGATGAACTGTGCCCGCATCGAGAGCACTTGCTGACTGTTTATGTGTTGCTGACTGATGCTGCACATTAAATTTGCAACAGCAACAAGGAGTACAACGGGAAGGAATGTAACCTCACAGACACCCAGCAGCCAACACTTTGGATGTTTGAATTACATCTGAATCAAGCTTTTGATTAAATCTTAGCAATGCCAAAAGCTCAAAGCAGCACTTGTAATTGATGTGGCTTTCCGCCCCCCTCCCCCATATTGCTAAATTGTCTATTGCAATGTGCAGCGCATCCGTGTCACTACATCAGATTTGTAGGCACCAAAGAGGGGAGATGAGGCAGTGAAGCCACAGGACAAGCAGTATGTGGTCAGGCAGAGATTCTTGGCTTCGCTCACTGTTGTTGGGTGTTTTTAAAAAGCGTTTTCAAATCTGAGTAAAACTGATTCCAGATGTGGTCATTTGAAGGATACAAAAATCATGCCAGCACCAAGACTATCTGAATTCTGTGCTGTACCTGAACAGATACCTAGTCCCACCTTAAAAGCAGAAGTGCTATAAACAATAAAAAGGCCACAGGCAAAGGTTTTAGTGCTTCATTCCCATTAGCATCCTTTTTTCCCGAGTATTTTAGACTAAGGTAGGTAGAGAACTCCTCCGGCGCTGTGGCGCACTGGACCAGGGGTGCCTGGTAGGAGGTGGGTCGCTTGTCGGGGCTGTCGGGGCTGGAGCCGTCGGTGGGGCGCTCCCCGATGTAGAGCAGCCTGCGCTCCTGCGCGTCCTGCTCCGTGCTGAAGAGTTCGAACTCCGTGTGGGGCAGCTTGATGCCCAGAGCCAGGCACCCGTTGGTGGGGGTTATGTCCTGCTCTACCCCCGCACTCCAGGAGCTTGTCAGCCCACAGCTCCCTGGTTCCGAGGAGTTCAGCATCGTCACCGTCACCGTGTCCATCGGTGTCACCCGAGCCTGCGTGACTCGGAAGGCCAGCTCTGTGCCACCCCGCACTTTGGAGGAGGGGACGCCTGGGGTATAATGCCCTGACGCGTAGATGGTGAACGTTGGCTGTTTGCAGAGAGGGTCGGAGTAATGATAGTAATACCCTTCCCAGGTGTGGTTGCTGCCGTGGAAGGTGAAGAAGCGGGTGAGGAAGAGCACGGCAGGTCGGACCTCGCAGTGGGCACTCACCCAGCTGCCGCTGAGCCGCATGGGCAGGGGAGCACGAGGGGGCAGGATGGGGGGGTGGTGCTCGTCCGCCCTGTATATAATCCCACAGGCGGGGCAGGGATGCACGTGGTGCTGCAGAAGACAGAAAATAACATTTTTGTAAACTGATGGGCAAAACACCCTTTCAGAATAATTTAAAAGCCGAAAGTCCCCTCTCCTGCAGTGTTCAACTGCAGTGAGCTTGGCCCAAGACACCCGAGCAGATGGGGGGAGATGAAGCGCTGCCGGGCTCTTTGCTGTTCTGGTGCCCCGGGGAGGGCACGGGTCTGTGCCCCGCGGTGCCAGCGCCGAGGAGGGGCTGCGGGGAGGGGACAGGGCAAGGGCAGAGCCAGGCTGCTCCCCCACGTTTTGCGCTGGATCCGAGGGTGAGGACGAGGGTGCTGGGAGAGGTCAGATACACCACCGTGTTTCTGCACCCTTCCAGAGAAACCGATGCAGCCTTCCCCGCCATCGGAGAGGCTGAGAAACCTTAACAGGGGGAGGCTCCTGTGGCTCTGCCACCCCGCACCGACGGCAGCGTGGCACGTCCTGCAGCCCCCGGCCAAGGCCACGCCGCCGGACCGGCCACAGCACCCAGACGGGAAGGACCCGCTGCCCAACCAGGACTGTGCTCCCGCGCCTGGTGCCAAGCTGGGGGTCCAACGGCTCCCACAGCCCCCCCAGCACCAGGAGGGGCCTGTGCAGCTTTAGGACATTTCCTTGTACTGCACAGATCACAACTGTTTTTTTTTTAAATAACCAGGGTTTGAACACTATATTGTTTTCTAGAACACGAGCTGATCTTCGCTGAACTGTCGCTCGCAACAAGGTTAAATAACTCTGTAGTTAACTGTAGGGTGGGTAATTTACATGCGAGTTGATTGGAGTCAACTGTAATTTAGTCATTTTCAGCTTGCTTTACTGCTACTGTCACCTTAATGAGTGCTGACAGTACACAGTACATTATGGCTAAATAATCCCAGAAGTTGGCAAATGTATGTGCTCTCCTTAGACAGGAAATTCTTTGATAATGAAAGGTAATTTGGGAGAATGGGTTTCTTTAAAACAGATATAAATTTAAGGGAAAAAGAGTGATATTTTCATAAAGAGGGTTAAAAAATAATTCCTAGCATAGCTGCGTAACCCTTACTAGTGCAAGCAAATAGATGTTAGTTCAGGAAATAAAATTAAAAAAAAAAAAAAAAAAAAAAAGAAAAATCCTGTGCCCAATAAAATTATCACTCTGGACATGGAGCCAAAAATCTTACTTGTGAAACCAGTACTGTGAAGTTATTTCTAATGTATGGCAGCTTCTAATTATCGCCAAGTGGTGACATCATGTGCTGGTCCATCGGAGAGCTATGAGCTGATTAATTACAGTGCTATATTCAGAGTGTGAATTTCAGGATCTTTAGGTTTGGTTTTAAATTAACTTTTAAAAGTGTTTATGTTTACCATCTGGTTTTGCTCATATATATGGTTTTGGCCCGAGATAACACAAGTTTAACCAGTTTGAGAATATCACTTTCAAGGGGGAGAAAGGTGTTGCTCTGTGTCTTTCAGAGTTCAGTTGGTGCTGTTTGGGATGTGGGGAAATATTGCCCCCCAAAAAATTGGTTTTTCAGTTAATTCAATTCTATCTGGTCAAGTTCAGAGAGGTTTTTTCACTCCATCTCACTGCTCAATCATTTCTGAATTGATTAGCTGTGACTGAGATAGAAATGTGCTTTCCTGGAAAGGAAAACTAGGAAACTAACCTCTGCAAATTAAATAAAATAAAAAATAAAACAAAAATTTAAAAAGTAAAATAAAATATAAAGCAAAAAGTAAAATAAAATGCAACCAAGTCTCCTGCTCAGTTTTATGTCAAAGGAAAAGTCTGAGTTCTGCTAACAACATAATTTTACTTGGAGCACCTTCCTCTTCTAAGGGTGTTCCACTGAGGGGCAGGGATTTAATGGCAGCGGTTGATTCCTTGCCCCTCTCTCAGCCTGGGGGACATGTCGCAGAGCGACAGCGAGGAGAGGAAGCCACAGGGGCAGAATGGGCAGCCTCTAACGATGCGCAGCCCAAAGCTTTTGCTGGTTTTGGTGCGGGAAAGTAGGAAGCAGCACTTCCCAGGAGAAGGGAGCTAAGGAAAAGCCATTCGCTCCCAGCCTGTGCCAACACGGCTTGTTGGTGATGTTGGTTTCTCTGAGCTCACCCCCCCTGCCCCGTCTGCCAGGGACAGAGAGACCCCTCACAGGGCCCCGGGGACCCGCACCTCCCCGTGCGGCCCTCCGGGAGAGGAGGGCTCAGTGCAGCTTTTAACAGCCTGGAATCTCTCCCGCTCAGCAAAGCTCACGGGGACCGACCACACAAGGACATGGTCCTTACCACGGCGCTCTGCATGGGCCGCTGGTAGCCGGTGGGCCGGTAGTGCAGCCGCTCGCCCCACTCGGTGTGGATGTCCCCCAGGTACAGCTCCTCCACCAGCTGGCTCCCGCTCTGCTGCGGCTGCGGCAGGGGCTGGAACCGCGTCTCCACCCGCACCAGGCTCAGCTCGTGCATGGCGAAGCCCAGGGCGGCCGTGCAGTCGCGCTCCCCCTTGGCGCTCAGCAGTTCGTAGAGGGCTCCAGGCGCCCAGCTGCGCCCTGGGGGCAGGAACCCCCCGCAGCCCGTGCCCGACGTCTGGTTGATCCAGGAGGCCACCTCCTGCATGGCCTTCTGGCTGTGGAAAACGATGCCAACTTTGTGGAGGTGGTAGTCGGCCTCGGTGGCCCCACGGGTGATCCAGGAGGCCTGGCGCAGCCGGAGCTTGCCCTTGATGACCAGGGAGTAGGAGGGGTCGCGGCAGGAGGGGTCCCAGTAGTAGAACTGGTGGGCCTTGAAGAGGCGGTTGGCGTAGAAGAGGTAGGATCGGGTGAGGAACTCAGGTCCTGGCCGCACCTCACACCTGGAGGGGGGGGAAGGCAGATGTGAGCCCCCTGCAGCGCCTGGTGGGGGCTTTGTGGGGTGAAATCCCTCCT
>JAHREE010150359.1:0-10463 GCA_033628505.1 Tringa tobata | reverse complement strand
CCCCAAAGGGCTCGCTGCGCAGTAGGAGCTCAGCTACAGACACAGGTCTTCTACTGTTCTCCAACCTGAGTCTCATCTGAATCCAACTGTTTTTTAGATGAAATCTTCAGATAAAACTGAGCACTCTTTGTTCACGTTCCCCCTCTCAGGCTATTGTTGCTGCAGTAACTGGAACGGGGAATTACAGCATGGGAACCTTAGACTTGCCTGTCGCCCGCCATAAGGACAGTAATTCTGTCACTTACCTCATTTCCCATAACAACGGATGTTATTGGCTTAGGGAATGTGTGAACACTCAGCTAAATCCTGAAGACCTTTGCATGCACACACATATATGTACATATATTCCTATATATTATTCACTCTTTACTTAAGCAAACTTCTGTTGCACTCATCATGACTTTGCTTCAGTCAGAGAGGTGGGATTTGCCTCTTTATAACAGCACAAAATGTGTTCCCACTGCGGCTCCCCCCCTGTGTTCTGCTCTGGCACAGCCCCGGGTCCGGGGGGGCCGGGTCCCTCAGACGGGCCCTCTGGCCCAGCCAGGGTTTACGAGCCCAGCCGGGGTCCCTTGCTCGAGCCATACTTTGCAATTTGCCTCGTAGTGTGCTGGAAGTTTTCAAGCCAACTTTTACTCACATACCAATGGCTGGGACACAGGTTGCCTTCCGTCCTGCCTGTCCTGCCTAACCCAACACGTTATCTGTTACTGTCCCACAGAGTGCAGATGCAGACCGTTCACACAGCCTGTGCCTCAGTCAAGGGGATCCAGACACAGAGTCACATCTGCTCCTCAGTCCCTGTGAGCACGGACATTTGCCTGTATAACCTGAACCACCCCGCGATCCTCACAGAGAGACCTCCCTTCACTGGGGAGAGAAGCCCAACTCATCCACCTGCGCCAGAGAGAAGGGACAGCCGAGCTGGTGACGGACCCGAGCCTGGTCGGAGCGTGCCACCAGCTTCTTAACACCAAGTGTTTGCAGATGAGGCGAGCGCGTAGGGATCTGCTGGAAGCCATGGGCAAGGCTCAAGCTGCTAAGCAATGTCAGCAAAATTCCCTGGCTCACAAGCTCAGGAAATAAGACAAATATAAACACTCTGGGGGAGATTCACAGCTGGGGTCTACCAGGGAGGCTCCCCCGATTCCCACAGCCGATTTATTCTGACAGGAGCCTCTCCTCCCTGGCGTCAACACATACTACACATGCAGGGTTAAACCCTCTTACACGTCCCCAGCATCCAAGTTTGCCACAAATACAAGCCCAAGACCAAGCCACATGGGAACTGGGTAATTAAACGTTTGCTCTGCAAGTCAGAGGCTCCTGAACATGCGGCAAAGCAGAGAGGTTTCCACTCCAGTAGTATGTTATTACTACTCTCGTAATCTATAGCTTAAGCCTTGCATCTGATGGACAAATCTGGAGTCACTTCTCTGTGGCCCTGCCATTCCCAAAGGCTTTGCAGGTTACCAGTAACAGGGTCCCTGAAATGTACGTGTGTAGATTTAAGCACAAAACCCTGAAACTACCACAAAGGGAATGAACACACGGGGAGTGACACCCCGGCAAAGCAGGAGAGCAGTAAGAGAAGCAGCCTCCCTACCCAACGCCCAGGGAAAACGGCCCTGGATTTTGGTTACCTCACCGTGCACTGGAGTGCATGAACCAGCTGGAAAGGCACATTATTAGAGTTACGGGCTCTTTTTGGAGCAGACTCACAATTGTACTGTTTTTATCATCTTTAACGGTTGGACGTGGCGAGCAAGGGCAGCCAGCTCCTTCACCACTGCCTGCACTAGTGCCTCCTAAAAAGCAGTTCCTATGAGTGCTCATATGGAAAGGGGAAAATACAAACCCCATTGCTCTCAGTTAAACCTTTAATTGGGAGCTGCAGCGTCCATACAGGCTGCCCCATGGGTCCCCAATTAGTAGAGCCCAATAGGAGTTGGGGCTCTGCGTCCCCATCCCGGTTCTACCACAAACCCGGTCCGTGCTCTGTGGCCTCGGGCAGATTTATTCCCGTGAGCTCCTTTTACTCCTCTTTTTTTTTTTTTTCTCAGCTGCCAAATGAGCCAAGCTTCATCTGACGGACCTATCAAGAGGCCTAATTACTGGCAAAGCTTTTGGAGAGCCTTCAGTGCAAGGACAGGCTGAACTGAATTACACTTAAACATGAAATCATTATCCTAGAAAATACAGTAAACTAAAAAAATACCTGTATTTGTGTTAGAGGTAATGGACTATAATGGTCAAATTTGCTCTTGCTCATAACCACGGAAAGACTCCAGAGGTGTCGGTGTAGTCCATGGCTACACCAAAACAGCAGCACAGAGTATAGCCCCTTCTCAACTCGCTAACTGCCTCTGCGTGTGTTTATTGCAGCAGAAGCTTCAATATTTGACTAAACCCTTATTGCTACTTTTGGCAGAAACACTAAAAGTCTACATTGTTTGAGAGCACAGACACTTTGGCAATGCAATCGCTACATTTTGACACATCCAATAGAAAAGAGAATTTTTATAATCAGGAAGAAAGCCATGGGGGGAAAAAAAAAAAAAGCCCCCAGAATGTAAATATTTGACATGATGGGAATTCCTAGGGCTTTTGCCTTACTTAACTGTACACAAGACTCCAAGCTGGATGTATCCTCAAACCAAAAGCTATTGGCTTGTGTCCAAATTTTGTGGCTGCTTTTCTCTCTCAAATACTCCAGCCCAGCCCCACCAGATCCAAACATCCTTTCAAACGGGAAAAGTTCAATTCCAGACCTAAAATCTGTAGTTAGGGCACATCTCTGTTCCAAGAGCAGCATAAAGTGGCTGTCACTCAGGTGTCACTCTGCGACTCAGCCCCTGGTGAAGCACATCAGAGCAGCTCCTCTCCCCATCATGAGAGACACAAATTAACTGCTCTATAGACTTCTTGGGCAGGAGGAAGGAATTATTCACAATTCATCTTCAAGACAAAAATACTCATTCATAGGAAAATCTAAAAAGAATCCCCAACTGTGATCTCCTCCACGCACTCGTTATCCCGCCTGTCTGTATTGATTAACCACAAGCCTTTCCAGAGAGCTCCCCAGAACAGCACTAGACAAAACAGTATCTCTTTCCAGCTTTCCGGTGCCTGCTGCATCCAAAGCGCCGGCCCAAGGTCCCGGAGCGATGGGGCTGCACAAGCAGGGATGCCAGGAACCGGGAACGGCGGCTGATGCTGGAACCAGTGGGAACTGGATCAAGCCTCGAGACAACAGCACAAACTGACCAGCTGCTCTACACACTAATCTGTACATGGGCTTCCAGAAAAATCAGACCCACAGCATCAAAGATAGAAAGGCAGAACTGGAAATTCTTCGCAAAGTAAATTTTTGGTAAAATTAAGATGAAAGATTCCTAGGACAGGGCCAAGCCTGAAAATGAGAGCCTGCCAGTGGGGCTGTGCTCCCTGACTGCTGTGTGCTCCACAGTCAGACCCACTTCACACTTTCAAAGGAAAAAAACACCAACAGGGACAGAAATACTGTAATATGCCCTGTTGGAAACAGATCTTGTTTGTGTTCCTCCAAGCTGATTGACTTTGGAAAAAAGCAAAGTTGAGTCACACATCTGTTTCTTTGCAAATGGAGGAGAAAATGCATACATTACAGTTTGCACCAAATTAGTTACTGTAGATCAACTCTTCTCCACAGCTAGATTGCTTAAACTGTTACATGTTATTGCCTCCTATGGCCAGAATTTATTATTCCCATTTATAATTCTAATGTTTCACAGTCACCCATTCACAGGGATAAGATCAGTGCCTGAAGTCATGGAGCATTACACATTTCTTCATTTAGAGATGACATAAAACCTTTGATATTTTCTGAGGAATGTTCAGACTGGAATGAAATGGACGATAAGAAATATATCAATATATTCTGCATAAGCAAATTATACTTATCCACACAGACTTCATTAACAGAGAAAAATAGTGTTTCTTTAGCATTTTTCACTCCTGAGAGCACACGGAATGGGTTTGGGGTTAGCCACCACAAGAATAAGTGTTCTTTTAAAAGCAAAGACAATGTTTGTATTTAACAAGTCGATTTTTCTTGCATTTGTGTGGAGATTAAGCTACTGGTGCTTTTAATTCACTCAGAATAAGGCATTCCCAAAAGAACAATTCTGTGGGAAGAGATACATTCTACATTATAATATTATAAGTTATAAAACTCACATATAACCCGCTGGGGGTGGAAGACTGTATCACAGCAGAACTTTTCATGTTGCGTATCGGCAAACTGAACCCAGTTCAGGACAGGACTTAAGCACATGCTTAAGTCTAATTGGTTTCAGTGAAACTTAAGCATGTGCTTGAAATTAAGCCAGTGCATGAGCATTTTTCCTGATTAGTAATGCCTCCCTGAATCGAAGCCAGAATGTGGTCAAGTGGCTGAGGGAGGATGCCAGTGCTTTCACTGGAGCACTGTCTGGCTTCTGGAAAAGTATTTCTATTATTCGTCCCTTCTCTTATTTTTCTGTAAAAGGAGTGTAATTACATATAGCTGTTTCACCAGTCCGACACTCAGTTCATGCTATTTGTAAAATATTTTAAATTCACTAGATGTTTCTGAGCTATTCTTTTAAGGGTGGCCCAATAAATATACCACGTTAGCTATCACTGTAGAGCATCACCTCGAGCTTCCTGTGCAAACACAGCATCATCAGATATGAAATGCTGCAGATCCTGAGAGAGGACTCAGCTAACTTAAAATTCCCAAGCAGCTCAGGATTTCAGAGACATTTTCAAAACACAGTTTCAGTATATACTTTCAACACTTTGGCCAGCATGTTCAGACACCACGTTCTATGGCTTTAGCCTGTCTTTATTCTGAGACTGTGATCATTGCCTAATTTGTCTCATGTCCGCAATTAAAACAGCGAAGGACTCGTGGTGAGTTGGTTGCAGGTTTTTAAGGCACTTGGGAATCAGAGGAGTCCCAGGGCTCCCCTGCCCCAGTTCACCACCTCCACACACCCCTCCAGCAGAGAGCCTGGGAGAGGGACGGTTAACGAGGAGAGGTAAGAACTAACAGGGTAACTGCTAGCACCTTCTTGCTTTTGGCTTCAACAAGCACTGAAAAACCAAATGGGTCCAGGATACACTAATACATCCCTGCCTTGTGTTAAACTCTGGTTGGTATTGCCGCAGAAGTTTGGCACAGGGGGACAGATAACCAAAAAGCAAAGGAAACTGAAGGAAAGAAGGGCAATGCCAGAGCTTTTTTTCCTTGAACAGTGGTGAAAGTTTAAATTTTAATTTGGTGAGATAGATGAGACAGTGAGATGACCTCTAATCCCCTGGGTACGCAGATTGGTGAAAACGCATGGGGGAAAATATTTATTTTCAGAAATGAAAGCAAACCAACCCAGGCCAAGCTGAACAACACCCTGGGGTACAACCATGACTCAGATAAATTCTAACTGGAATTCATATTCTTACCAAATGGGAAGTATTACCTCTATCTTCCTCCATTTAGATGAGATGAAAACTCATTAGAAAATACAGCACATGGTTTTGAAATTAAAGGCACATCGTCATTTTGAATGTATAAAGCACCCGCGTAGTTCTGGCAATTCCCTTGAACCCCTGCACAGACACTTTATTAGTGGCTATCATGGCCCTTTTTAATAGTGATGGCTAAGCATATTTTTTTCCTGGAGTGCTTTGAAGAGCGGAACCAGTAATCAGACCATGGCTTGGCTATAAAATGCCAACCTCAATTTGAACATCTAAATCACTCCCATGGACCATGAGCGCAGAGAGGACCACCCACCACATCCCATTAACATAAATATAGCACTTATCTAAAGCAAAATGAGCAACTGGAACTGGCAGGAGTCGAGAGCAGAACAACAAAAAATGATGAGGGGGTGGGAGAGATTGGGTTTCGAAGCAATATTAAAAGAGCACGTAGCCTGGTTGAGGGACAGCCAGGGTGAGATAGACATGATAACAGTCTATAAATATTCACAAAGCACAAACACCAAGGAAGGGAAGGAATTCCTCGCAGTGAATAAAGAGGTTCTGTTGAGAGTGAATGAAGAGAGGAAAAAATGTGGCTTGTGTATCAGGGTGAACTTCTTGAGGCACAATGGAGTGGGCAGCGTAAGCCCACTTGGTTGGCAGGATTCTGCGGGGCTGAACAGAGCATTAAAGCAGGGAACAGCCCGCGCTTGGCAGGGAGTCAGGGGGATGCTCTGAGCAGCTTCTCAGTCCCTGCTGCCGAGGGGCCGTCCCCGCTCCCACAGCACAGAGCTCTCTCCTGTGTACACACGTTGTCTGCCCATCGGCACCGCTGCCGGCCCTGCGCCGGAGGAGAAACACGGGCTAGAGGCAAAAAGGGGTTCAGGTGCACATTGTCACCAGTGACTGCAAGAGGCACTGACCTGCCAGACACAGCGGGGATCCCACTCTGTCCCTGCAACGCCGGGTACTCACCACTGAAAATCCAAGCCCAGGAAATTAGATTATATACCCACTAAAGCATGATCCTTCTGTCCTCTACTTACTTAGCACCTAACACAAGAGGCCCCTTGGCACTGCTGAAACAATACTGTTTATAGTAATAAAAATAGAATCTAACAGGATCTAATAGTCTGAGGCTGCTTGGCTCTGGGAAGCCAAGGATGAGAAGGGCATTCAAAGGCAGTTGTAGCGGAACGCATCCTCAGAAAAAATTCTCTGCAGGAAGGTGGTAAACTGATACATAGCCCACACCAGAAATAAGCACACATTTGACTTAGAATCACAAGTGACCACAGAAAAAGGTTACTTGTTCAGCTGAAGCGCAGAATTCTAACATGTGTTTTGGGGTCTGGGTGTGGTTTCTAGATAGCCTGAAATTTCAGTCTACTGTTTTGCCTGTCAACATTAGCCAAGTTTTGATGTGTTCCAGTTCTCTTAAACGCTGCCGACAGATGCTAAAATCAAAGTTGACATTCAGCCTACATGCTGCATAATCTAATAACAGGACTCGCGCTACTCAAAACTAACAAAACTTATGGGCTCTTTTTCAACAAAACTTTGCTGTCATTTTTATTTTCATCTGTCTTTTCCAGGGAGTCTAACTGGGAAAAATTATTTTTTCTCTGAAAAAGCTTCTTTGAAAAGTTTTAAAACTAAGGTGCCATTGTATTTCTGTATCAGCACGGGGCACAGAGACACTTAAAAGCCATGACCTGCCACTGCCCAGCAGCTGTGGGTGCAGTAAGAGTGTGAAGAGGTTGAATCCAACTGTCTCCATGGGGAGCATGGTACATACACTGATCTCAGAGCGCAGGGTGATCGCCTGCTTCCGAGGGTCTCTGTCTCTGACTTACACAAGGCCAAAATGTCACACATTTGTCAGTGTTTCTTATTAATCCAGCAGAAACTGCAGGGGACTTTTTCAGTGATCGACCAAAGGGGTACACTCGAGTTTAAAGCATTATTTTCAAAACTACGCTCAAGCAAATCTCTTCAGATGCTGGGGGTGAGCCTTCTCCTGTTGATGTATGTACCATCACACCAGCTGTAAGTGGGGAGCTGCTGCTGCACCGATCCCAGTGTCTCTCTAACTATGCTGAGCTCCACTGCTGCACTCTCAGCTTCAGCTGAACTCAAGCTGTGATGATTTAATAAGCTATTCACTGGAAATGAGAAAACATCATATGAAAGACATGATTATCACACCATCACCCTGCAAAACCTCAAAAATAATGATGGATTTCAACCCTTTTATCACTTAACACTCTGGAGCTTTGGCATTTCAAATAGGCATCAGAGTTTCTTTTCTAATGCACAGAAGCAGAACTTTCCTAATTTTGCATTTTAGAGCATGAGACCTTTTAAATCCTTACAGAAAATAAAACCACAGAGTGCAGATTACTAACCTCTCAGGTTTTACACAATTTAAACTAGGTAGAGATGGAGCTGTTCTATGAATCATATTTTCAGTTTCTTGCAGCACTGGTAGCCTACAGAAGAAGGGTTACACATTAAAATTCTCTCATTCTCACTGTCAGTGTCTTTGTATTATTGTATCTGAGATGCACCATCTTAAAATCATGAAGTTAGGAACTCTCTGTTTTCATAGCTTTATCTTCCTCAGCAAATAAATAAGAAAAGCAAAGGAATTGCGTAAGAGCATTGCATAGGTGCTTCCTAATTCTGAGGTTGATTTTAGCAGCAATGGGATCTCATGCATGAAAGCACTGTCTTTATAGATGACATATGCTATGTTGTGGGGAAACACAGGATCCCATTGAAAGCAAAATCTCTTTCCAAACTTTGTTCTGCCAGATGCAGCCTCCGCTAGCATTGGATTCCAGCTTTGGTTTTCTTCACAGCAATTTCTGGCTTTTGAAAATCTCCTTACTCAACAATTTGTGCTTGTGGAGAAAATATAGAAACCACACGATATTTTTTCACTTGTGCTTTTTTTACATCTCAGCCCTGTTTTTATCTATATCCATATACTTTGAAACATGGCTAACCTATAATTATGGAAAGAACAAATAGAGTTGTATCACATGATCCAGTAGAATACATTAGTTGTTGATTTTTTGGCCAGCTTGAGAAATGAAGACTAAAATCCACCAACTTGGTAAAAATAAATTATCTAAGTAAACATTGCCCAAACACATATCTGAATCAAAAACAATGATGTTAATTTAATCATCAGCACATGTATTTGCATGTGTAAACACACTCCTCTGTATTGAATGAACTACTATCATTTATGGGATTCTCTTCCTAATCTCCTAATTGAATGCAATTGCTGATCTTATCCTACCCCAACACCGTAATTTTCAACCTTAAAAATAGGAATAGATCTTTTATGTTAAAGCCATGTCGAAGGAGCAACACATGAAAAATATCAGTGTGGTGTTATTGGAATATAAAGACTTTAATGAAAGCTTAGGTAAAACTCAGTAAGTCTCTGGGGACATTTCCAGGAATGAGTGATTCTTTGCTGGGGGAGACTCCAAAATCAGATCCAGTTACCTAACTAAAGTGCTTTTTCAACTAATTATGCACTGGACTGGTGTCACGCTCGTGCTGATGGTCGGTTTTATGCAAAATACAGCATGCCAGTCTTAATGACAGTGAAGTCACTGGGAAACCTTGGTTTGATTTCAATGAGCCCTGGATCTGACTTAGCTATTTAAATATATGTTTTAAGGTCCATCTTCTGTTCTTACTGAAGTCAATGGAAATTCTCTCACTGACATCAGATGGAAGAAGCATAGGGTCGAAATTAGATTCAAGAAAGAAGTATTCTAATTAGACTTAAGTGAATAACCTTACATAACACAGTGTAACAGATCTCTGAGCACAGCAACTTGAGAAGAAAATATATATTTCTTATCCTGTTAAGCCTTATCTTTGGGGAACAACATATGAAAAAGACGCCACGTAAGGAGAACAGAAAAGTAACGCTATAGAAGTACCTTATTTAGAGATTTCTTTCTCCAGTCTGGACCTTTACTCTTAATGCAAGTAATGGCTGTCACTAACAATTCTCTCGCAATGATCATTAAACGAAACCCTGAGCTGGAGAGACAAGTCAGCATGGTGTTTTGCTGCCCCAAACCTCAGATGAGTAAACTAAGTGGCAGAAAGGACGCTGGCACCAGGAACCCAGGTGTCTGGATTTCCAGTGGCCAGACCGTAGGGGGGTGCCTGAGCACCCTCCCACCTCCCCTTCACCTGCCCCTTCTGCTCAAGGCTGTGGAGTCTCAGCCGGGGGTCCCTCCCTTGCCTATCCTCGGAAAATACTCTCTCCAAGGATGGAGGAGCCTCAGGCTCTGCTCCTTGTTGTAAACAGACATCATTTTGCCTTTTTTCACAGCACAGTTGTCTTTGTTCTCTCACATGGTCCCTTAAGACAGAACCTTTTCTTCTGAAACTGTTCCAAGAAGTGTGGGGTTGAGGGATGCCTTTCTGAAAAGGAGCCGCAAAGATGCAGCCCGCGCTGCTCTGGGGCTCCGTCTGCAGAGCTGGGGCTCGGTGGCGCGTCCCCGGAGCAGGAGACGACCTGTGAAGTTGTCCCTTGGCGGGGCAGGTGCTGGATCCTCCCAGGGATAATTCCCAATTCCCAGTGAAACACCTCTGAGCGCTCCTGGATCTACACCCAGCCCAAGCGCTCGCCGTGCGCCGCGCCCCGGGCAGGAGCGACCCGCAACGGGGAAAGTCCCGCAGGGGATGGGGGTAACAGGGACCGCACCACCCCGGGAGCCTCGGGCGGGGGGCAGAGGCTGAGCCCCAGCCCGACACCGCCCGGGGAGCCCCCACCGGACTCCAGCCCTGCTGGCGGCTCCACCAGCCGCTCCGGAGCGGGGACGGGGAAGGCTGCGGGGAGGTCCCTGGGCGGGGGGGTGGTTGCCCCCCCCCTCCCTTCGGCAGCATTGCCGGGGCTACGGGCTCCCTCCGGGGCT
>JAHREE010150358.1:60890-87189 GCA_033628505.1 Tringa tobata | reverse complement strand
CTGGTAAAACCCCGCTGATGGGAAGGGCCATGGGCGCATGGTTGGCTCTTGGACACGGCCAATCTTCTGCCACCAGAGTTGGGGACCTTGTGGCAGGTGGTGGGCAGGAGGTGCAGATCTGAGGAGCCTCAGCCAGGGTTGTAGACCTGTGGCCTCACCCTGGCTATGAAGCTCATTCCAACCATCCAGGTCTTGAAACCACCTGGCCCCTCTTCTTCTAAATGTGTGGCTTGATGACAAGTACATCCAGTTTTTGGACCCCTGGCACCAACGAGACCTGGAGGAAGACCAATGGAGGGCACCAAGATGTGTCCCATGATGGGATGCTGATGCAGATGGGCTGGTTTGGCTTGGAGATGAGACAGCTTTGGGGTGGGGTGACCTAATGGGGACCCTCCCATCCCTGTGAAGAGGTTATTGAGAAACCAGAGCCAAGTTCTTCACCACAAAGAGAGAACGGCATCAGCTGAAAACAAAAGCCAGCCAGGCTGGACGTAGGGAGATGCTTTTCCACCAGGACAGTCCAGCAGTGGGACATATCACCCAATGGAGCTGTGCAGGGACTCCTAAGACCCAACAGAGGAACCTGGTCTGCCCCCAGAGCTGACCTTGCTTTGTCCAGGAGGTTGGATACAGACCTCCTGTGATCTACCTCAACTATCCCATGATCCTGCCTCAATGAGGACCTCCACCCTGGCCCCACCACCCAGGACCAGCTCACCAATGTCACCGGTTCCGCATTATGAAGCCGTAACGGAGCCCCAACCCACGGCGCCTTCCCTGCTCCACATCCTGCTGGGGCCGCAACCAGAAAGACAACCTGGTTTAGGTGAGGGGGGAAAAAAACCCGAAACAACCACAGGTAGAAGATTTCTGCTAAAATAGTGACAGGAGATGGTGTCTGTCAGCCTGGGAACTCGGCCCAGGAACCCAGAGCATCCTTGAGGAGCGCAGGTGGGAGCTCGGGGACATGGTAGATAAGGGCACAACAAAGACACTGCTGTAACCTGGGGAACAAAGACGCTGCTATAACCCATGGAACAAAGGAACCACTGTGAGGAACTGACCTCCTGAGATGGCAAAAATCAGCAACGGCTGCTCCAGGAGCTGCTGTCCCTCACCCACCCCCGTACCTACACTAAAGACATAAAAAATAACTCCCTTTCTACTCAAAACCGAGCCCCTCTTTCTCTCTCTCTCTGAGCGTTACCCTCAGGTGAACCTACGTCCCCTTGGATCCTCACCTGGCTCCAGTCTCCGTGACGCCCATCCTCTTCAAAGCGGGACATCAGACATCATCAACGGGCCCCGCTCCTGGGAGCGGTTTGGTGACCGGCACTGGTAATAATTTGAATGATATAATTTGAATTTTAAAGATAGATAGAAAAGTGTGCATAGAAGTAATTAATCATAAATATATATTTTTATATATACTTACTTTTCTCCTGGCACTTTTGTAGCACCTTGTAATAGACGCTTGTTTACTAATCATAATTATACTTTGCTAAGATTAACCTGTAATAAAGGACATTGATGGAAACAACACGCTGTGTCGTTGTGTACTATGGGGTCCTACGACCCCACCGTCCCCACGCCCGGGGGGTTGGGTGGTGACTGTCACCATGACGCCTCCTCGCACCGAGCCGGGTGCGCGGGCACACGTCCTGCTGGAAGACGTCGTTAGATCCTCCCTCATTTGGCTGCTCTTCCGTTGACTTCGCCAAATCAAGCAAACGTTTGGGCTCCCGGGAGTCATTTCCTGGCTTAATCTCTTTGTCGCTGCCGGCTCCGCAGGGACAGCAGATGTGGCCTTGGTGAGAAGGTCCACGACTGCCCCCCCCCGCCAAGAACATTATACAGGGGGGCTGTAGATGCCCTCGGAGATGGTGGTGGGCGCTGAGGCTCCTCTGCATCCATTCACCATGAAGATCCTCCTGGTCTTCGCCGCCCTCGGGGCAGCCACCGGCGCTGAGCAGCTCTTCGTGGGGTGAGTCCTGCTGAAAGGGGGGGGCAGTGGGGCACCCTGGGTGGGGATAGGGACCGGGGTAAGAGATGCCCAGCCCCATCTTGCCCTGTTTTGGGGTCAATGAGGTGGGTGACATCCTGACGGAGGGAAATCTGGCAGCTTTTGTGGAGTGGACAACGAGGAAAGATGTGGTTTCACCTCGGCTTTGGAAGGAGGTTTTGAGCACCCCCCTGGCTGCTCTGGAGGGTGGAAATAAGGGGATGCTGAATCCTGGGAGCATCACCCTGAGCTTTTCCAGGGGAAGGACTGAACTGAGAGGGGGAAACTTTGCTGCTGGGGAAGGAGAGTAGTTCCTTCTGTGCTGGGGACTGCACCCATCCCCAGGGCAGCCCAGCTGGGCTGGAGCAGAGGCTCTGTTACGAAATGTCTATATATTAGATATTTCCTAATATTTTGGGAGCTCTCGTGATCAAAGGAAGGATGGAGACCACCATGGGCTCTCCAGCACTTGCTCTTTTTCCTCATCATGGCTGTTCTGAGCCTGCATTTTCCACTCTCGACCCCAAACCTCCAACAACTGATGCCCTTTCCAACCCACCAAGCTGGTGTGGACCTTTCACAGCCGCCATCCAGCCCGTGATGGGGCCACGTCAGCGCTGGAGGTTCAGCTCCTTCCTCTCCCTGTCCCATCCTGTGATCTCTCCCGCATCCCCTGATGGCTCTGCCTCCCTGCAGGGACCAGGTCCTTCGCATCACGGCCAGCGACGAGGAGCAGATTGCCCACCTCAGGGTGCTGGGCGAGCGGGCAGAGCTGCAGGTGAGCTGTGACGGGGGGGGCCCCGAGCATCCCCTGGTGTAAAATGGAGACCCTGGTAACATCTAGGGCTTCCTCCTCTTTTTGACCTCACATCCAGTTTTCCTTCCCATTTTGGATACGTGTAATTTATAACGATGTAAATACCATATTTATCTTGGGGCACCTTGAGCCCTCCTGTTTCAGAAGAAGCAGAAACACCCCGGCCACTGCAGCGTCATTGTTCCCAGGCTGAATATTCAGGTCGAAAATGTCATTCCAATTGTTGTTTTTTTTTTGGTTTGAATTACGACGTAACTCTGCTCCCGCTGTGTTTTCCCTGGTGGCTTTGGTGGGGGGGGTGAATCCCAGCGATCAACTTAAGCGGTGGGAGAAGCAGGAGAAAGGTGGGTGGTGGGGAACAGCTTCTGCACTGCAAAGCTGATGTAGGGAGATGCCTCTCTTGAATTAAAGAGCGAAACCAGTGACCCCCGTGTCTCCTCGTGTCTGCTCAAACCACAAGGATTCACCATTCAAAGGGACATTTGCAGCCAACAGACAACTTGGGCTGAATGGTGTTTCTGTAGAAGATCCATTGAGTGAGGCAAAGGGACCCTGACCCATCCTGGTGCCCATGCATGTCCCAAAACTTGTCCAAAGACCTTTTTAAATCCTTCAACAGAAACTCTTAGGAGATTCTTTTGGTGCCAGGGACCTGAATGGATGAGCACGGCCATGGGACGGGGCTGAGCTCTCTCCTCTCCTCCACACCAGGTTGACTTTTGGCGTGACCCCACCAGCCCTGGCCACCCAGCCGATCTCCGGGTGCCCTTCCCCAGCCTGCAAACAGTCAAGATCTTCCTGGAGTCCCACAGAATTTCCTACAGCATCATGATCGAGGACCTGCAGGTAGGGGCTGCAGCATGAGCTCCTAAGGCTCAGTCCCAACAGAAGGCACAAAAAGTTGGAAACCATAAGATGGTTTCCCAGTTCCTTCCAGCCTGTTGGTGTTTGGTTGTTTTTTTTCCTCCCCCTAAACAGAAATTGCTGGATGAGGAAAAGAAAAACATGACTAAGTCCAGGAGGATACAGAGAAGCACCAGCACCTTCGATTTTGCCTCCTACCACACGATAGAGGAGGTACTTTGCTCTTCAGAGCATTTGCTTTATCTTGCTGAGGGTGACACTCAGCCCATGCCATGGTTGCATCCATGTGGTGAAGTTCATGGTGGCAGTGAGACATCCCCCAGGACATATCTCTCCCTCCTTGGGTGGAGGTTTTAGCTGAGCTGGGAGACCGGGCACCCCTCCACATGCAGCACGGCCTCTCCTGGCATCTCCCCACCTTGCTGGAGGACATCTTCAACTTCATTTTGGGGGTCAAACCCTGTGCTTGGAGCCCAGTGGGTGGCTGATGGAGGCTGTGATGGTGTTGGGGCATCTCAGAGCTTTTTTTCCCCCATCGTTCATTCTGCTTTTGCAAAAGCCTTTGCGATGTGCACCTCCCTGCTTGCACAGAGGTCCCAAGCACCAGATCTTCTCCAGGGAAGCTCTGCATGATGCACCTGGTGCTGGATACCCTAAAAACCAAAAGGAAAGCCAGAGTGAGCCTCATGACCCAGCAACTCCTTTCAGATCTACGACTGGATGGACACGTTGGTGGAAGATCATCCCAGCCTCGTTAGCAAGATCCAGATCGGGCAGAGCTACGAGAACAGATCCCTGTACGTGCTGAAGGTGGGTACCGGGGGCACCCTCACCCTGCCCAGCCCTGGGAGGGCGCAGGGCTGAATTTCACTGAATTTTCAGAGTTGGAAGGGACCATAGAGATCTCCTCCCTCTCTCTACAGTTCAGCACTGGGGGATCGAATCGGCCGGCCATCTGGCTGGACACCGGCATCCACTCACGGGAATGGATCACCCAAGCCACCGGTGTCTGGACAGCCAACAAGGTAACCATGTACCCTGGGACATGGGACCCCAATTCTTATCCCAGCCCTTTTTTAACACAGAATCACATGGGGTTGGAAGGAACCTCTGGAGATCATCCAGTCCAACCCCCTGCCAGAGCAGGGGCACCCAGAGCAGGTTGCACGGGAACGTGTCAAGGTGGGTTTAGAATGTCTCCAGAGATGGAGACTCCACCGCCTCTCTGGGCAGCCTCTGCCAGGGCTCTGACACCCTCACAGCAAACAAGTTTCTCCTCATGTTGAGATGGAACTTCTTATATTCAACTTTGTGCCCATTTCCTCTTGTCCTGTCACTGGGAACCACTGAAAAAAGACTGTCCCCATCGTCCTGACACCCACTCTTTAAGTATTTATAGGTGTTGATCAGATCCCCCCTCAGCCTTCTCGACTCCAGACTAAAAAGACCCAAGTCCCTCAGCCTTTCCTCATCAGAGAGATGCTCCAGGCCACTAATCATCTTCGTAGTCCTTTGCTGTGCCCTCTCCAGCAGTTCCCTGTCCTTCTTGAACTGGGGAGCCCAGAACTGGACACAGTACTCCAGATGGGGCCTCGTCAGGGCAGAGTAGAGGGGGAGGATGACCTCTCTGTGGTGCTGCTCAGTTGCGTCCCTCATCCCCGAGGAGCACCAAGGCACCTCCCACTCCCCTCTCCACATAGATTGTCGAGGAGTATGGCCAGGACCCCTCTGTCACTGCCATCTTGGACAGCATGGACATCTTCTTCGAGATCATCACCAACCCTGATGGCTTTGTCTTCACCCACAACTCTGTGAGTGTGGGGACACTGCGGGGTGGGGTGGGGGGGAACACGCTTGACAAATACCATGGCTGGCCATGTTTTTTGGGTGGGGAGGGATGGTCCTTCCTGCGTGGGATGGCAGGTTGGTGGAGGTGGTTTCCACCCATCCCTGGAGATGCATGGGCAGGAGGGCATCATCTGTCCCCCAGGGCTGGGGGATTGTGACAGTGTTGCCCCCATCTGCTCCTAGAACCGCCTGTGGCGCAAGACAAGGTCCATCAACGCCGGCTCCCCCTGCATCGGTGTTGACCCCAACCGAAACTGGGACGCGGGCTTTGGAGGTGAGAGCTGGGCCACTAGGTCCCCATGCCAGGCATCGCTCATGCCTCAAGCGTGAAGCTTCTTGCTAGAGGGGAGAAACCTGGGGGATAAAGACCTTTCCCCAGGGCAGTCTCCCTGCATGGTGCCTCCTCCACCATGCCCCAGGATCTGGCTCCAGCAGTGATCCCTGCTCCGAGATCTACCGTGGCCCCTACGCCCACTCTGAGAGTGAAGTGAAAGCCATCGTGGACTTCATCCGTGGCCATGGGAATGTGAAATCAGTCATCTCCATCCACAGCTACTCCCAGATGCTGCTTTTTCCCTACGGCTACAAGAGAGTTCCTGCGGCCCACCACCAGGAACTGGTGAGATGGCCCCAAAACGTAGACATGGGGCTGCAACCTCCAGCCTTGCTGGAAGAGTCAGGTCGGATCATCCCAGGACTCTTCCTTTCTCCTCTCATTAGATGGAACCTGCACATCAAAGCCCATCACTTTGTTCTCAGAGGGAGGGCGATTGCAAGATATCTGTCAAAAAAGGGGGGTGGAGGGTGGGTATTGGAGGGGTATCTAAACCACCCTGCCCCAGGTTTTCTGCTGCCCCAAGGTTTTGGTCCACCACCAAGTCTCACCACTTTTGGGCTCTCCCTTGCAGAATGAGTTGGCTAAAAAGGCGGTGAGCGACTTGGCTGCCATGTACGGGACGAAATATACCTACGGCAGCATCGTGGACACCATCTGTGAGTGTCCCTTCCCCTTCTCCTTCCTCTGGCATCGTGTCCACCACGAACACTCAGCTTTGGGGCCACATCTCCCCTTCTCTCCCCACAGACTTGGCAGACGGCACCACCGTCGACTGGGCCTACGACCACGGGGTGAAATATTCCTTCACCTTTGAGCTGAGGGACACGGGACGTTACGGCTTCCTCCTGCCCAGCACCCAGATCATCCCCACCGCTACCGAGACCTGGCCAGCGCTGCTGGACATCATGGTCCACGTCCTGGAGCATCCATACTGAGCCCGGTGACTCCCACGGTGTTCTCTCATCTCAATAAATAATTCTGGAAACTGTTTATGGTTTAAGGCTGGCACCTTTGTTTTTTGTTAGACTTCAAAAAAATGGTGAAAGAGGATTCCTAGCCCTGCAGGTGTTTAATTCTCCCCTCGTGGCTTTGGCTCTACAAGTTCCCATCCCTTGGGGCCAACAGCCCTGAAGGACCTGGGAGGGGATGGGTGTTTTTTTGGGCAACCAAACCCAAATTTGTGGGTTTTTTGGGCAACCAAACCCAAATTTGTGGGTTTTTTTGGGCAGCGTTGCTCCATTGTCCCTTCCCCAGGTGCTGGGAGGGGGGACTCTGGGCACCCCCAGGTCCATTGCTGGGCGCAAAGTGCTTTCAGGTATTTGCTGTTCTATGTTCTTTCCACCTGGGGTGACCGTGACCTGCTCTGACTTCTGTCCTGTGCCAAACTTTAAACCAATTTCATCACCACCACCACCACCCCAAACATGGCCACGGTTTAGGTCCCCGGCTTGCTGAGCCCCGCTCCGCTGTGCCAAAATCCACGTCTTGCACTTTCTTGACCCAATTTTGCCCTTTTCCTCCCCACAGCTCCGAGCCGAAGCCGTGGGCGGTGGGATTTTGGCACCTCCCCGCCTTTCGCCCCGCCGGAGGGTGACTCACTGACGGCTCCGGCCGGTTCCTGGGACGGGTTTGGCCGGGACAGGGAACGCGGCAGAGGGGGCACGGCGGTGCCCAACCTTGGCCAGACCCAGCCGGAGCCTTCCCACGGCCCCGGGAAAGGGGACAGCTGGAGGGGACAGGCTGGAGGCCACCATCCTGATGGGATTTAAGAGGTCCCCGGGTGCCATCGGGACACGGGACGGGCTCCTTTGGCTGACCATGAGGGCCCTCGTGCTGTTGGCTGCCCTGGTGGCAGTGGCCGCTGGCACCGAGACTTTTATTGGGTAGGAGGTCGGGCTGGCGGGGGGGTGGTGGGGATGGGGATGGTGGCACCGGTTGGGACAGGAGGAGCTGGTTTAGCCCCAAGGGAACACAGACACCCCCGGGAAGAAGCTCAGTATAAATCCCCAGGGTGGGGGGATGGATGGGGTCGGGGATAGGCTGGACCCATGTGGGGGTCAGAGCTTGGTCCCGTGGTCCCCAGCACCCCCTGACCCCACAGGCACCAGGTGCTTCGCATCGTCCCAACCAACGATGAGGAGCTGCAGAAGGTGCAGGAGCTGCAGGACCTCGAGGAGCTGCAGGTACCAGGGGCAGCGGTGGGGGTGGCTTTTGGGGATACCCCCCCTCCAACTTATGTCCTGTACTTTGCACCCCCCAGGACACACTGTAGAGCAGGGACGGGGCAGGGGTGGGCTAGACATGGGATGATGGGGCTGGATGTGGGACAATAAGGACCAGCTGGTGAGAGGCTGGTACAGGGGGGGACAGCTCAAGGCCAGATCCAACCCCCCCATCTTATTTTCCCCCCCTCCAGCTGGATTTCTGGCTGTCACCCCGTGGCCTTGGGCACCCAGTCGATGTCCGCGTGCCCTTCCCCAGCCTGCAGGCCCTCAAAGCCCACCTGGAGTCCAACGGCATCTCCTACTCCATCATGATCGAGGACGTGCAGGTCAGCGGTGGGAGAGGGTGGGACATGGGGGCTTGGTGTGGTGGAGGATGAGGTCTCTTCTTACCCTGTGTCCCCCAGGCACTGGTGGACCATGAGAGGATGGAGATGCTTCGTGGGCGCCGTGGGCTGCCGCTCTCCACCAACACCTTCGACTATGCCACCTACCACAGCCTGGATGAGGTGAGAAAGCACAAGATTCAGGGCATTTTGGGGGGGAAAATCGCATCCTGGAATTGCTCTTGTAAAGCCCTTGTGCAACAAGGGCAGGGGATGAACCAGGTGTGAACCCCCAACCCCAATCCCACTCCCCCACCTCCAGATCTACGCCTTCATGGACCTGCTGGTGGCCGAAAACCCCAACCTGGTCAGCAAGCTCGAGATCGGTCGTTCGACAGAGAACCGCCCCCTCTACGTGCTCAAGGTCAGAATTTGGGGTTCATGGTGTGACTAGAGGGGGGCAGAAGGGCCAGGGGCAAAGCTGACTCCCCTCCACCCCCCCTCACCCCCCGCTCTTCCAGTTCAGCAAAGGGGGGACGAACCGCCCGGCCATCTGGATCGACACCGGCATCCACTCCCGTGAATGGGTGACACAAGCCAGCGGTGTCTGGTTTGCCAAGAAGGTATGGACACCTCTGGACACATCCTGTGTCCCCACAGGGCCACAAGGTCCTTCAGCCACTGTGGCTGACCTCATGGAGAGGACAGTGCTCCGACACCACCAGGGAACCTCAAACCACCATTCTCTCTAGATTGTCCAAGATCATGAGAATGATGAAGGTCTGGCCTCCATCCTGGACAAGATGGACATCCTCCTGGAGATTGTCACCAACCCCGATGGCTTTGTCTTCACTCAAACCCAGGTACTGCCCTATATTTCCTCCCTCCAGGTCCTACAGCCATGCTGGAAGGAGCTGGGGAGCAGGATTGGGGGGCTGAAAGGTCAAAACCTCCCTGTCAGCATTTCCATGGGACGGGAAGGGGACAACCATGACCCATTACCCCCCCTAGATTTCAGCCCCTCCCTGTTTGCTTAAGGCTGGTGGAGCTCCAGCCCTGGACACCAGCTGAGATGTCTTTGCCCTTCCAGAATCGCATGTGGCGCAAGACCAGGTCCAAGCACTCAGGCTCCATTTGCGTCGGTGTGGACCCCAACCGCAACTGGGACGCAGGTTTTGGAGGTCAGAGCTCTCCCCTCAACCCTATGGGGAATTTCCACCCTCCAGGTGGAGATTCTGAGGACGTTTCTGGCTCATAAAGATCCACTGATGTCCCCTGGGGAAGATAGAGGATTTGTTCTCCATGGCAGAAATGTGGGTTTGGGCTCCACCAGGACTTTGGTGTCCCCTAGTGACCAGCATGGTGGTGACCACAAATTAAAATCATCATATAAATGCTTAAGAGGAGCCACAAAGAGCGTTCCTTGCTGGCCACTAAGCAGCTGAGGGGTGGGAAAAGCTCTTGGGCTTGGAAATGGAAAAGGCCCTTCACCCTTGTGACTCTCCAAGCCACCCAACAGCCACCAAAGCCACCAAACACCCACACTGCATTTTCACTTCTCCCCAGGGTCTGGGGCCAGCGGGAACCCCTGCTCTGAGACCTACCACGGACCCTACGCCAACTCAGAGCCCGAGGTGAAATCCATCGTGGACTTTGTGAAGAGCCACGGGAACATCAAGGCTTTCATCTCCATCCACAGCTACTCCCAGCTCCTGCTCTACCCCTACGGCTACACCACCACCCCAGCGCCTGACCAGAAGGAACTGGTAGGGCTGACATGGACGTTTTCAAGGGGGCTGGGATGATGTGAAGGCGCTTTCCTTCTTTTCCAAGGAGGAGCAACCTTCATCCTGCACCATGAAGGGGGCACTGGGAAGTTGGGGAGAAGCCCTGTCTCTTCCGCCAGCCCCTGGAGACTCACCCAGTCTAAAACTGTTATGCTTTAGCATCTTTTTTGCCTGCACCATGAGCAAAAAAAACTTCTGAAGGCTATATCCCGCAGGATTTCCCTTCTCTGGCTCATCTTTCTCTCTTTTGTGTATTCCCAGCATGAGATTTCCGAGAAGGCTGTGGCAGCTCTGTCTTCTCTGTACGGCACCAACTACAAGTACGGCAGCATCATCACCACCATCTGTAAGTAACTGGGGAGGGGGGCAGCAGCGTCGCCCCCAAAATAAACCAAAGAATCATCCCTCACACCTCGGCTTAGACAAAAGGTCCCATGAAAAAAAATTCCATACGGTACAGAGCGACTAACGTTCTGCGATCCCTCCTTTTTCCAGATAAAGCCAGCGGAGGAACCATCGACTGGACCTACAACCAGGGCATTAAATACTCCTTCACCTTTGAGCTGAGGGACACGGGACGCTACGGGTTCCTGCTCCCCGCCAAACAGATCATCCCGACCGCCCAGGAGACGTGGCTGGCGCTGAAGGTCATCATGCAGCACACGTTGGACCATCCCTACTAACCGGGGGCCGAGCGACGGTCGAATGAGCTGAAAGGGAAAAAGAATGCAATAAATAAATGTAAAGAAGGATAAGAAACACCTTTTGATGTTTTCCCCTTTTTTCAGTCGTGGTGAAAAAGTTTTTTAAGAGACTGACTCAGCACTGCTGCGGGTACAAGCGGTGACAGCCAACGTAAACAGCACGTGCTGGCCCAGCGGCCACAAAAGGGCATTGAAAGGGCATGAAAATAGCAGGACACAAAGGAAAGGAAAGTTTTCCCCTCTGTTTTCTGCTTGTTTTCCCTCTGTCAGAGCAGGGGAAAATGTTTGACACTTGCTGGGTAAGCAGAGACCTCAGACACAACCGCTGTGGCAGCAGGAGGGGTGCCCACTTTCCCCAGCCCTCCTGGGGGCTGGGATGGCTCTGGGACGTGAGGAAATCAGGTTGAAGCAACTAATTTTGTGTATTTTTGTGGTTGAACACCAACTTGCAGCACTGGTAGAAAGGTCTCCCCTCACCCTCTGCAATCCCCTGGGAAGGGGGGAGCCAAGCTCCTGCTTTCAGTGGTGCCCAGTGATAGGACAAGAGAGAATGGGCACAAACTTGAATATAAGAAGTTCCATCTCACCATGAGGAGGAACTTCATTCCTATGAGGGTGGCAGAGCCCTGGCAGAGGCTGCCCAGAGAGGTGGTGGAGTCTCTGTCTCCAGAGTCATTCAAACCCCACCTGGACACATTCCTGTGGGACCTGCTCTAGGAGGACCTGCTTTGGCAGGGAGGGTTGGACTACATGATCTCCAGAGGTTCCTTCCAACCCCATATCATTCTGCGATTCTCCACGCTCTCCTTTAGCTGTCAAAGCTCAAACTGCAGTAGGCAACCATATGGTGTCATTTATTTTTTATTAAATTAAGCAATTAAAACTCCCAGACAACACAGTTTGATGCTATTCTCCAAACAATACCAAGTTAAGTGTCCAAAACTGTACAAATCCACCAAGACGACGGGGAAAAGTACATTCATTGCTTCCTTCGATGCCCTGGATTTGGAGGATCTCACAGAGCTCGGAGTGGTTTTGTCCGTCCGTTTCAGAAGGAGGTTTCCATGGGAAGCAGCCAGGGATTTTGGATCCGTCTCCCAGAGCTGGACAGCAAAATCCAGACTTTAAGCCAACACAATGACCACTGCTCATGTCTGTTTTCAGACAGATGCATTTCATACACTTCCAAGTGCTCACGGAGCCGAAAGATCTCCCACTCACACACCAGTAGGTTCCTGTGGGCTGTACTGGTCCCCATCTTTCAAGTAGGTAATAAACAGCTCTCACCTCTTGGGTGCACATCAATCAAGCAGTATAATTTTTCCAGCAACGAGGCTAGGCAAGCTTCTCACTGAATTATGCTTCCTTCGATGGTTTTATTTAATTACGACATAAAAAGGGAGGTGCTGAACGCAGCAGGAAGGAGCAGCAGACTCAGGACACCAAGATCAGACCCAGCAGCTGCATGAGCCGCATTAACGTGTTCAAAGCTAAACATTTCTGCAATGCTTCAGTACCAATAACTCCTTTGAAATCTTTATTTAGCTTTTAGTTATTTGTATTAGGCCACCCAATAGCCTCGCCAATCAGTAATTAAAGCCCCAAGAGGTGAGTCAGCTTCCCAAGGCTGTGAGTGACAAGTGTGGACAAGCACCAGGTCCCTGCAGCTCCCGCTTTGGCCTCAGACCATTTAAAAAAACATTTTTCTCTCAAAAAGTGATGCTGTCATTCCACAAAGTTCCAACCAGCCTGATGTACTGAGGACAAGCTATTTCGTTCAAAATAAAAATGGCTACAATTAAACCAACACGAAGGCTTCCAGAAGCGTGATCAAGTAAGAAAGCAGAGCAGTTACCAAGATGGTGAGATGCTTCCAGCTTCCTAAGGATTGGGCTGAAATAAGATCTTTCATTTCTTTTGATCTTCATACCTGACCAGCCCGATATATTTACACACACATACTCCATATGGAGACCCAGGACAGGAGCAATCCTTAGTGGAGGGGTTGGAAAGGCAGTTTGTACTAATTAGAGCTGCTTTGTACAACTTTAAACACCCAAGAACTTCTCCAGGAAGCCGAGAGCTTTAAGTTACCGCTCTTACAAGTGGATTTTTGTTACATATAAAAAAATATAGATGTATATTTGAACATACAGGGACATTTGGCTCTTTGAAGGACTTTGTTCAGTACATTTTAAATGCTGGTTTAAAGGTTCTGCCCTTTGCCCCTTGATTTCTCCACTTATTCTCCCTCCATGGAATCCTGACACAGCACCAGGGGTTTGTGCTGATCACCTCGTTCTTCTCTGGAGAGGACTGAAGTTATGGCTCTCATCACAATGCGACTGCCAGTCCCTGTATCAGCCCTCCTTTGATTTAAGGCTCATGGAGACACAATAAACATGATAAATGTGCTCACGGATGTTGAACGTTAAACTGCCAGACTGGAAGTTATCCACAATTTCTCTCACCTTGCCCTTTCACCAGAATTATCTCGATGATCTGCACCAAGGGTCTGTTAAAGATTCCTTGTCTACTTCAAAAAGGGGAAAAAAAAACCCAAACCACCAAAATTCAAAAATGCCATGCACAAAAAACCCACAAGACCAAGAAGCCAAAGCTGAACCAAGCTGAATCTCTCTGAAACCACCTACAATGTCTCTAGGAGGCAACTCTGCTTTGTCACTGGGTAGTTTCAGATTTTCATTTTTAGGTCACCCAGCCAGTACTGGTATGGTGGAAGCACAGATTTGATGACAGATATGACACTCGTTTTCTATGAAATCTTCACACCTGGTTCAGTTACCAGATTCACAGTCCCAGCTGTGTTTTAGGGAGAGAAGAAAGTTTCCCTTCAGCCACTCTATCCTGAAGGAACTACTCCAAAAAGACTGGCGAGTGCATAGCTGGGAGTAAATTTCCAGCTTCTGTCAGGTACTGGGACTGCAGAGCTATTTGGTTCCAGGCACCACAAAATCATTTTAGGAGGCAAAATGACATTCTGCTCCCTAACTTTGACTCACAGCTGCCTGTATAATGGTTCGGGACGTCACCCTTGTCTGCAGAAGAGCAACTGGCTCCTCCAGTTGTAGTTTTCTGGAGCTCCAGTGACCTGCTCTGGCAAGTTGGAAAAGGAACAAACCATCAGTTCACAATCAAACTAAGGAGACACCCTGCCTGCAAACCAAGAAGGGCACAGCAGATGATTCTGCCCTAAGAAATGTCAGCTAAAACCCTGCTCAGCACATCTGGCAGCCTCACTCTCTCATTTAGAAGCCAAACGACCACACAGTAGCTCTAACCACGGCAAGGAACAAAGCAGAAAAAGCACAATTAGAAGCCAAACCTTCTGCACAATAAGGGAGAAGAGAGGGGAAAAACACAGTTATTTTCTTCTCCAGCTCGCTTTTAAAAACACAGAACTGTTTCACAAACTGTCCAAAGCTGTCAGGTTACAGTGCCACGCTGGGTGTTATTTCCAAACACATCTTTATTACAAATATTTCTGTTCATTAACATAAAAATAAATAAAAAAGAACCCAACAAAACAAACCAACAAACTCACAGAATCCTCTCTCCAGCATTTTTGGCAAGTTGTTCAATGTCTTTATCTTTGCTACAAAAGACCACAGGTTTTGCTCACAGATGGTTTCTGGCCCATTTATCTTCACGTGTGTTCTCCTGGTCGTGCAATCTGCGGTTCCGGGGGACAGCACAGGAGCGTGTTACAGACACAAATTCATTCCTCTGAACTAAAAGCTTGGCAGAACCGTTTCTACCGGTCACAGGCTTTACTACTGGTTTCCTCCCTCCTCTAAAAAAATATATCAGTTAGATAACTCTGTCCTGACACTGCACCTAAAATTCCACCTCGCCAAAGTGATCCCGTCCCTGCTTCTACGAAACATCAGCCGTTCCAGCGCTCCCAGCCTTACCCGAGCTGCCATTTACACACCACTGCTGGCTTTTCCCTGCGGATTCCTAAAAGGACAAACGGGCTGCACTGCTCAGGGTTCCCAGAACCTGGATGTCCATTTAGTGAAAGACACCGCTGCTTATTTCCACGGCCTGTTCTGGAAGCTGCTCTTGCTGAACGAGCGGGCAGTGAGGGATCCCACGTTGCCAGCGGCGCTGCTTCTCACAGTTGTCACCTTGGAATTACGGCCTGAAGAACCACGGCTAAGATGGCCTGGGGGAAAGAAAACAAACAACAAAAAAAAAAGATAAGAAGCTGTCTGAATCAAAGGGTCACGGAGATGATCAGAGGGCTGGAGCCCCTCTGCTGGGAGGACAGGCTGAAAGAGTGGGGGGTTCAGCCTGGAGAAGAGAAGGCTCCGGGGAGACCTTAGAACTCCTTCCAGTCCCTCAAGGGGCTCCGGGAAAGCTGGGGAGGACTCTTGATGAGGGAGGGGAGCCACAGGAGGAGGGGGAAGGGTTTGACCCTGAAAGAGGGGAGATGGAGCTGAGATGTGGGGAAGAACTTGTTTGCTGTGAGGGTGGGGAGAGCCTGGCCCAGGGTGCCCAGAGAAGCTGTGGCTGCCCCATCCCTGGAGGGGTTCCAGGCCAGGCTGGATGGGGCTTTGGGCAACCTGCTCTGGTGGGAGGTGTCCCTGCCCAGTGCAGGGGGCTGGAACTAGATTATCTTTAAGGTCCCTTCTAACCCGAACCATTCTATGAAGCTAAGAATGATGGAGAGCAAGGACACACAAATGATCTGAGGCCCTGCACTGGCTCTCCAGCTCCCTTTGTAAACATACATAGCCTTCAATAATCCAGCAGGGGGATCTAGGCAGTCTATATCTAGCTGTGCAGGCCTAAGAATTTGAAAAACCTACTAACTGACAGCAAAACCTAGAGATTTTTAAATCTAGTGGGCAGAATGGTATATGCCCAGCCTCAGCAGGCCCAGGATTTTGCCATCATGTAGCTATGTAAGATTAAATCCTCCAGGGTCAGCACAGCACAGGTTTTGGTGGATATTCTCAGTGAGTTTGCTGGGAGAGGGAGAATTTTTCTTCCAATCTCATAGAGAGAATACAGCAAAGCAGAGAACAGCTGCAGGGCAGGCTCAAGAGCTAGAAAAAGCAGCTGCAGCATTTGTGCTGCGCTCTTACTGGCAGCGTCTGAAGGAACGCGCTCCTCTTCCAGGTAGAACTTTATCTTTTGTAGATCATCTGCAGAGAATCGCCATTTGTTCTCAGCACGGGTGGGTGGCACTTTGGGAGAGGTCTTTTTTCGGGCAGATCCAGTGGGAGCTGCCACTTGGCAGGACACGGGGAGCGAGCCGGTGATCAGTCCTTCAGGGATCTTCTGTGCCAGGACCTTGAGGCCTGCAGACGTACAGATCACACACTATCAGTGATTTTACCAGTGGCAAACACTCAGAGCTGAATATCCAGCTCTTTCCAGTCTCCAGCTCACACAACCCTTGCTCTCTGCTCTCAATCTACCCACCCGAGATCTCGGGGAGCCCTGTCCATCCCCTGCTTACCTCCAGATAACATAAACAAGTTCTCAAAGCCCCTCTCACACATGGTTGTCGCAGCCTGGCTGGCTAACCTCTCATCGTTGTCGTACAGAATGATGATTTTTCCATGTGCATTTTTCTGACAGGCAGAAGAGCTAAGGATTCATTTGTAAACGGAAGGTGAACGTTAATATCTTTTAGATAGAAAAAACGAGACACAAACAAATGGGACTGGAGACTGAGTGACTCCCTATTTGATTCGCAAATATCAGGAATGCCTTCCCTCCACCCGTGCTTTAAAACTGATTTCTCAGTAGCTGAGGTTTGCCAGAGGCTGGAAAGGACACAGCCTAATCCCCACTGGAGCACAGCCCCTGCAGCAAACATCCACCAGTGTTTTGAAGATCAGTTAGTAACAGGCAATAGCAAGAAGAACCTTCATTTACCACCTCCCCTCTCTCCTGCAACCCTCAAGCTAACAACTCAGGAAATTATCAGCCTAATCCTAACTAATAATCCTCTTTCTGTCCTTCACAGAAAAGCCAATTCCCATCAAGATGCTGAGAGAAAGCCAAAGGATTTGACAAATGCATCCCTCAAGAAGCCCAGCGCTCCAACAACAGCGGGAGAAAGGGGTCCAAATAGTATGGTTTTACCTCCCAGCAGCCAAAAAACACCAAAAAAGCTAAATTCAGGCAGCTCCCACCGGACTTAAGAGGCGTTACACCCTTGAGGAAGTAAAATCCAGCATCTGATGGTGGCAGCGGAGCTCCACCAGGTAATTGCAGCCAGCATAAAGGACCACCTCTCCCACCCTCCCTGAGATCCCCAGACTTTGTTGGATAAGCACTGTCCCAATCACAGCAAACAGTATAGCTCCCATTGTTTTTGGGAGCTCCTACCAACATCCACATAGTTTTACTGGTTTTTTTTGTTTTTTTTTTTAATTCTAGCACTGTATATGTAAAGGATACATATTCCAGAATATTATTTGTATATGGGTTCATTGTTCTAGAGAGCGTTGCAATAGGGTATGAATAAGCTGCAGAGCAGAAAGAGAAACAAGTCATGAAGCAGCTCAACGCCAACCATCACACAACCTAGAATACAACTGATACAACAGACTTGAAAAACCACTGAATAAGGGATTAACATCAGCTCTGTCCCCTCATCCCCTTCCCAGGAAAGATGGATGTACTGGATGAGTGCTGAGAACATTCTGCACCCAAACGACATGCCACCTTGGGAGGAAAAAATGAAGCCAGCCAGAATACAGCAGAAAAAAAAAGCTTAATATATGATCCCCAGTTGACACTAGGCTGCTGTGGGATTCTGGCCTCCTTACCTCCAATAATGTGACATTGGTCGTACGCATCTTGGTCTCGTACATCCAGAAGCAGGAAGGGGCAGTCGGGATAAGGCATGTCTTTAGCCTGAGCGTCCACTTTCTTTGGAGTGTCCTTTTCTATATCAAGTTCGCCAACGCCACTTATCACACTACAAGAGGAAAGAAAAAATTATGGTGCAAACTGTCACTCTGAACAACCAGACCAAGCTCCAGAGATCATCTAGTCCAACCCCCCCCGCCAAAGCAGGGTTGCCCAGAGCACATCCCTCAGGACGGCATCCAGGCGGGTCTTGAAGATCTCCAGAGAAGGGGACTCCACACCCTCCCTGGGCAGCCTCTTCCAGGGCTCTGGAACCCTCACCCTAAAGAAGTTCTTCCTCATATTTGAATGGAACTTCCCATGTTCCAGCTTGTGCCCATTGCCCCTCGTCCTGTCACTGGGAACCACTGAGAAGAGTCCAGCTCCACCCTCCTTCAACCCACCCTTTAGATACTTGTCAGCATTAATAAGGTCTCCCCTCAGCCTTCTCTTCTCCAGGCTAAAGAGCCCCAGCTCTCTCAGCCTTTCCTCATCAGGGAGATGCTCCAATCCCTCCATCATCTTTGTTGCCCTACGCTGGACTCTCTCCAGCAGTTCCCTGTCTCTCTTGAATTGGGGAGCCCAGAACTGGATGCAGTATTCCAGTTGTGGCCTCCCCAGTGCAGAGCAGAGGGGGAGAATGACCTCCCTCGACCTACTGGCCACACTCTTCCCCACGCAGCCCAGGATTCCATTGGCCCTCTTGGCAACAAGGGCACATTGCTGGCTCATGGATAGTTTACTGTCTACCAGGACCCCCAGGTCCTTCTCCTCAGAACTGCTTTCCAGCAGGTCCACCTCTAACCTATACTGGTGCCTGGTACTTCCGTGCCATTTCATCAGGTCAGAATGATGGAAAACATCACCTGTTCCAATAGCCCAGTTACCTTCCAGTACAGCCAGACACCACAAAAAAATGGAGAGATTCTATTTCAGGCTTCCCAGTACCTCATAAGAGACTGATTTTACTTATCAATATAATTAAAAAAAAAATAGAGTACGGCCTTGCTATGTGAACATACCATACTCTTCTGGGTCAGTTAATTCCAGGTGTTTTACATCCTAAGTGATTTTGAGGCCGAGGAAGAATAATTCTAAGGGGCTGCCAGTGTCGAGATCTCAGTAAGTGAGACACACTAAATAACTGTCAGTCATCTACAAGCAGCACCACGCAGAGGTTTTCCCATTTCATCACGACATTGGGTACAGGACATGAAAAGAAACCTCCAGATACTCTTAGTGGCGACTAATTTGATGGCTCCGATATGCGATCGCCAAGCCTGTCAGGCTGGTGTCTCAGCTCTTCTGTTAACAGCAAGGGAAGGGCTGAGACCAAGCTTCCTCTTACAGTGTCTTCCTGGTATCTCTGACCTCCATTAGTGATGCAGTGGGTTTGGAAATTGGACTTTTACTCTCAATCATGGGACAATCTGTTAAGATCATCAGGAAGGCACATTACTGAGTTTACCAGAGCAGTTTGTAACATGGATTCTTGAATCCAGGGGCCTGGATCGAGTCCCACAAATGCATTTCCTCATCAGACACTTAGACAATCATCAGGTGGCAACAATTTTGGGTTACAGCCTCAAACCAACTTCACTCAGACAGGAAAACCCACTAACACTCTCGCTTACATCCCCGGACCTAAAAATCAGGCTTTAATGAGAAATAAAGCCACTTAGTAGCAATTTAAAATAACCAGTTGAATAAAAATAATTATCTGCTAAGACAGGAAGAAAATTGTGTATTATTTTTCAGGCACCTCTGCAGGGTGGACCGATAGGATTCCACAGCCCCTGTGTTGTTTATGAACAGGACTGGACTAGGTGTCCCATCAGGGCTTCCCTTCCCATTTGTCCCTGCTGTGACTTCAGCATCTGGAGCAGCGGAATCACCATCTGGGGAGAGAACAGGGTACAAAGAGTTAAAATACTGCAGGAAACAAACAAACAGGTTTTAAGCCCAGTTTCTATTCTTAGAAGAAAGTGTGTCTCTTAAAGACAGCCTTATCTTCATCCTCTTATGGGGATGACTTACTGAAATAACAAAGAGTTGCATGATTTTTAAGGGCTCAAGATCTCATTTTAAGAATTCTTGATGCATGATATCTACTGAGTTACTACAATAAACTTGGTAGCACGAGGCCTTTCTTTTTTGCAAGCCTTTCTGTTTTAGGACCGTTTCTGTTCCCAAAGTGGAATGGCTGCAGGCCACAGGTTGTTATTTTTTCCTCCTGATTAAAAGACTCGCTGAATAGTCAGCTATATCTGTCAGGACACGGTTCACCACATGACAGCGATCTCCAGCTCCTTCTCTTTGTGCTTACAATAAATATTGTTACCTTCCAGCTCGTGGATCTCCTCATTTGTCACTTCTAAAGTTTCATCAGATAGAGAGGCAACCTGGATGACCTGCAGGGAACAAAAGCAAGCGACGATACCTTGATATGCATGCACCAGCAATGAAAGACAGCGGGGATCAGCTTAAGGAAAAACAATCCTCAAGCCAAAACACGTTTAACTCAATGGAACTTCTACCAAACTTCAAGGTCACATATAGGATGCCTGCACTGCAAGTGTGAGCTTTTATTAAGCAAAAGTTGTAGCAAGATAAAAAAAACCACACTCAACCTTAGAATAGAGAAAAGCCAGGTGTGCCACGCGGGCAGAGTGTTCTCTGACTTGAAGTTCAGTCACTGAAACATTTCAGTGTTACAGATAAAACTGCATATGTTTAATTGGTCTGTGAGAGCAGACGCTGCACTATTCACATACTAAATCAGTTCATCAACTAGTGAGAGTCACAGGATTGGTCTTAACAACCCAGTGGAACTAAAGAAATGAGTCTACAGAAACCCACTCCTTCAACATCTGTGAGTTTAACCTTCCTTTTCCTTCTCTCCTTAGAGGAAAGCTTGTCTTTTTCAGGTTTTTACTAATTTTCTTGAACTAACATGTAAGCAACACACAGCTTTTTATTTATTGATCAAATTTTCCATTTTTTAATATTTAGATTAATTTCTTTTCATTAAAAAAAATACACAGAAAGCCTCGCAGTCATAACCTTCCCACCTTCTGCATTAAACCCACTATTAGGGAGGGCATCAGGCTGTGACTCCTTGCCACAAAGCTCGATGGGATCAGATTTGAATGCTACTTTACACAGCCCTTTTCTTTTGTTAGAGGCTTGAAGATCCTCTTAAGTCAATGGACAAAAAAAATAGGGAACAAATTTCAAACACAGAGTCACTACAAACTTCAATTTTTGACTAAAAGCATTTGACTACTCTGGAAGCATTTTGCCAGAATGGTTTGCTTTTATTTAGGGAAATCTATGAGGGCAGAAAGAAGCTGACACAGAAGAATTACACACTAAGGCTACATAAATACATAGAAAGCTTTAGACAAAGCAAAAATGTTGTTTATAAAAGATAACAACTTTCAGAGACCGGCAAGGGAGCTATACATACCAATTGGGCAAAAGTAGTCACTTTCAGCCTTTTAAACAGCTCATCCTTTTTATATCTGTAATCTTCAAAAACAAAACAGAAGAGGAAAATGTTAGTTTTCAGTTAATTGCCAGCTTTTGCAAACAAGGCAGGGTTTCTGGGCACGAGGCTTGCCCTGAAGGACCAGAGGAGCAAACTTGAAGATTTTATGAAAAGTAACACCAGTTATAAAGAGTTATTGTCCAGATGCACTTAAAGTGGAGAAGGCAGATTTAGTTGTTTTGAGACCCAAACCTGTATTATTTTGTGCTTTCCATGCTCACTGGGGGAAGGAAGCAGCTTCATGAATTTATGACCTCACCCGCTGTTCTTCAAAGCCCACTATGGTCACAAAGCCTCTTAAACCAAAAGATTTAATTTACACAAACTAAAAATTTGTGTAAGTTACGGCAGAATTGGAGCATAGAGGCGCTGCATCTCAGACTATGTCTTTCCAAATATTAAGCTAAATATGTATGTTTAATCTTATTGATTAAAATGCCCTAGGCTTTTTTACTTTATCTGACAAATTCTGATTCCTATAATTTGCTAATACGGATAGCTAAAGGACAGAAGGTGTTTAATGCAGAAAACTGAACAGCAGATCAGCACAGATACCAGCTTGAAACACACATAATTGCTACAGAGAAGCTGGACTAATTGAGTCTTAAGCCCAAAGACAAAGCTTAGGCAGAGAGAAAACCGAGCGGTCTGTTGGAACGACTGGCAAACCACCAGAGCAGAGATTACCAGTGCTAAGTAAGTGATGACAAGGATGGAAGCTTGATTGCATACAGATACTTGAGATGGATAAACACAAGGAAGAGAGAAGCCTTCTAGTGTGAGACAAAAGGGTGTATGTGGTAGGAGAGAGAAGCTAAGACGAGTATCAGTAGGAACATCTTGATATGAAATAGCCTCCCACGGGAAGTAACGGAAGCTTCGTCCTTTGGGAAAGTTACAGGTAGAAAGAAGATAGCAGAAGAAGCTATCCTAAAAAAGGAAAAAAAAATAATCTATCCTGCACTAGCAGGGAAAGGCAAAGAAGATGGACAAGGTTCCTTCTGTGTCAAGGTCTGCAGGTGTAACCGAGTTCTGCAGGCAGCTCTTGAAGCTACCCTCTAGTGAATCTAAAACACTCAAAAATAAAACCACTCCTCCTTTTTTTTTCCTCCTCCCCCCCCCTTACTAGGTTCCACCCCTGAAGTTGCAGATTTTTATTTAAAAAAAAAAAAAAAGAAAAATCCTTTGCATTTTTCTAACAATTTTAGTACCAGTTGGAGGATATTCCAAACTGGTCTCTCTCCAGCTGTTCAGCTAAGAGGACTAACAACAGAGAACAGGACCTTTAGCAAATCCAGCCAGTTAAGCAATTCTAAATCCTCTAAAACCATCTGCTGAATGCTCCATTAGCTTAAGTCAGGGAAGATGGAAGAGAAGGGGGAAGGGCTACATATTCCTGTAACCACCACACAAAAATCTACCACAGAATTAGCTTATGGAAACTCTCAAGCTGACGTGTGTTTAGAGAAGGAGCCACGCGAACCCTGGAGGGTGAGATCTCTTCCCAATACAAGTGGTGATCACAGGCTTCCCAACAGACATTCTGCTCAGGAAAGATTCTCCCCGTACACAGCCAACGGGCACATTATAGTAGCAAAACAGACATAAAAAGAGATATTGTGAGTTTTCTCTCTGGGTGTTTTATTCCTATCCTTTCCCTCTTGAATATATTTCCTGCAGGGTTAGCCCAGTTAATTTTCAGCATTCACGGCAAACAGAGTTTCCAAATTCAACATCCTACCCTATATAATGTTTTATTAAGCTGCAAAGCAATGTCTGCTTGTGACTGAACAACTTGTCTTAGACAGAAGCAGCCCATCCAGAATACCCGCATGCACTGCAGTGTGCGCTACACATTTCAAACCCTGGGTCTGAAGTACAAGACCTGCATCTAAATTGACATTATGAAGTCTTATAAATTTGAAAATGACCCTTATGGTTCTTGCAAAACCCTCTGGTTTCAAGTCTCAAGTTCAACTTGCTAAAGCCTCCCTTTATAACTCAGAAATAACAGCAACAATTGTCATTTTTACAGCCCACCTCATCTGCCTGACAAAACCCGTGTGCAGCCCGTATCCAAATGGTTGAAACTCCTCAGCATGGACAAAAAGAGCCCTTCAGTCATGCGAAGAGCAAGAAATAAATTTAATTTAGAAGGACAAATAAAAGCAGCAAAGCTTCTGAAGTGCTGGATGTATGCATAAACACCGACGAAGCAGAACTGTTGTCCCAGTGCTTATACATAACAGCCGCTGGCTGCTTTCCTCCCACCTCAAGCAAGGATTATTTATCCCAGAATAAGCCTTTATGACCTAGATCTTGCCTTTACTACCCAAAACTATTTCTGTCAAGAAGAAAAAAAAAAAAAAACCCAAAATCACCACAAAACTGTTGTTGTTATAAAGCCCGACCTGGAGCAGACCAATCTGAATGCCTGCGTGAGCCTCCCAGAAGTTAACAGAAAATTCAGAAGAAGTGCTGCTTCCGACTACAAAAGCAACAACGTACCCGGTTCTATCCTGGAAGGTCCATTCGGATTTTCTGACATTTTTTGCTTCAGCTACGAAGCTGTAATTATTGCGTGTTCAAGGAGATGCTCCTCGGGGCTTCAGAAACGACTGAAGGCAACGCCAGAGAAAGGGAAGAGACTTGGTGTCTCTCCTCAAGTCAACCCTCCAAAGCACAAATCATCGTGGTTCCAGCTCTCTTATCGTTTTTGATTCCACAGCAGACTCGTGGTATTAAGTCCCACTCTCTCACATTACACAAGAGACAGAGAGTTGACTGTGCTGGGTTATTTCAAGTTGTGTCCAAATGGTGTCATCTATCCATGAGAAATCAAGGGGGAGAAGTTTCTAAACTGCCTGGGAAGACAAGGTGTCTATTCAACCCAAAGATAATGAGAAAGTTTCTACTGGACTCCAGAACCACAATTAAACAAAAGATCTCCTACATGAAAGGAAATCAGATTCACAGCAGAGATTGAAAACTAACTAGACCCACACAACAAGATTTTCAGCACAGATAAATAGTGATGGTGATCCAGTGTTAAGCTCCGAAATCTTAGTCTGTCGACACAGGATTTTGGAAAACAAGATCATTTCTCTTTCGATTTTCCCCAAAGACCTGTGGTGTTTAAAAAAAACAATACCAACAAACAAAGCAGCTACAAAGGACCATTTTGCACAGAGCCAAGCACAAATATATTCACGTGACAGATTAGTGACCTCCCTTATAATCTGAATGTTACCATCTTAGAGGAACACACTAAGCGGGTCTACAAAATAAAACCAAACATTCAAAATCCTAATTAGTCCTCATTAACGGGGACAATTTTTCTTTCACATCAGTAAACGCAGCTTTTGGGTTTAATAGCTTTCCTGGCTCTCTGTGTGAAAATAATCTGGGCAGTAGCTGAAAATAGAGTAGTAAAACATTATTAGTATTTTTTAAAGCACCTGTTTTCAGTGGGAAAACAGACTGAAATAAAAATCAGTCTGTCTTTCATCAGCCTGAATGACTCAAAGTCTTCAAAACATCAATGTTGTTCTGGTAAATAACGTTATTCTGGTAAACTCAATGCGTTCCACAGGAATAAGCCTGTTTTTTTCCTGTCTCGGAGCATTCTAATAGAATTTTAAGAATGCTACAATTATACAAAAGTAAAAGATCTCAAGCTCAGTCATTTTGTTACCTAGAAGTGAAATAAAGTCTCAGAAGCGCAGTCTTGAGTTTTCCCGGATGAGTCTAGTCTAGTTTTCATAATCCAGAGAACTTCTTCCTGCCTGTTTTCCATTCAATAACAAAACTCACACAAAGAAGGATCCAGAAAGACCCCCAGACCTGCCTGCCTGGTATCTTAAGTTAAATATGTAAAGCTCTGTGAGAAACACAAAGAAGGTGGAGGACCAAGTGGAATGCGCCCAGCAAAGAATCAAGGTAGAAATACCTTTCCAGCCTACTGCTGTGTGTTCCTACAGTTCATTCCCATGGAATGAGGCTGTGGAAATCCTCGGAGTAGATATTTCCAAGCCTGGGATTCATCACTCTCAAAATGCTCTCTGCATTTTGAACTAACCCACCGTAAGTTACATTCTGCTCCTCTACAGATACTCACTTCTTTTGATCTCTTCCAGCTTCTCAGTGTATTTTGTCAAACTGTTTCCTATAACAAAAACAAAAAATAAAATGAATCCACCAGTTTGTTACAAATATTTTTATTAGTGTTTGTCTTCAGCACTGCTAAGGCTTACATTTTATTTTTTGAAGGAAAAAATCAGACTATAATAACAAAGGTTCGTTGCAGATCCTCTTTCACTACAACAATGCAAGGCAGCCATAAATCAAGGAGTACTGTGATTTTCCTCTTAGTGTTTTTTTTCGCACAAGGATGGCCCAGCAAAGTAGCAAAGTCAGTCGCAGGACTTGCTGGACCCCAGCTGCCAATAGTCTCCAGGAACAGGCAGTGCTCTGTAGCTTAAAGCCTCTGCATTGGAGAGGGGAAGTCACTGTGAACGTTCATGACCAGAAGGAGCTCAAGTCTTCTGCATATACTCCCAGCACTATTTCGATTCTTCTACAGGAAGTACCAGAGTTTGATTTTACAGGATTTTCAGTAAAGGGCACAGAAGTATCCAGACCCTGACAGTCAGAACAGTGATATTTGCAAAAAAACCTCAGCCTCATAGCAACCTTTCCATTCACAAGTTCCACACCACGCCTTCTCCAATCAAAAGCATGAGTTGTTTTGACAATGCTTTGGAGAATGAAGCCATCGCCTTCAGAAAGTCACCACCTAGAACTCAGGACCTTACAGAGTCCACACGTTACAGCCCTGTCTCTAAGGGTATTCAAATCCTGCCTCCAACACACCGCTCCAAGCACAACCATGTCCATACAGTCCCTTCCCTGACATTTTCGTGTAGATACTACAAGCAGGTGTTAC